>UELU01142747.1:0-58356 GCA_900490025.1 Megastigmus dorsalis
AACTTAATGTTTTTGTCGAACTTGGTATCGAGTGGCACCGCCCGATTACTAAAATTCTATTAAACTAATAAATAATTACAAATAACTAATTATGGCATAGTAACTTTGTTGCTTTTAATTTATTTGAAATTATCAATACATAAAAATATTTTTTTCTTACTGCTTTTTTTCGCGTTTTTTTAATTATTTTAAATTTCCCTCTCTGAGAGAGCCGCTTTTGGCTACGCTGGTAGGAACGAAATAGGGAGACCACTTTATTTCAATTTGCAGATAGACGGTGACCGAGTGTGAATGAAAGAGAGAGAGAGAGTTTTCCACATTAGTTTCATTTCGTACAGTTCAATGTGGCGCAATTGTAAAGAGCGAAAAGTCACATGGAATGATGCGCGTTTGGTCAAAGAGAATGTGCTCCCAGCGCTTCAAGGCATTATTAAGCGATAATATAAAACATGGTTTTATAGTATATATTTGTAGTTTCAATGTATTCAGGATCTTAAGTATAAATGCTTCTATATAAGTATTAAAAAGATTATCTTTCTTTTATTAAATGCGGTAAATGTATTCATGATTATGTGATGTTAAATTGTTAAAATTGTAAAGAGATATAAAAACAGAGAAATAAGTGATTAAGACTTGAAATGAACTTTACTTATATAAAATATTGAATTTATATTGTTGGACGGAAGAAATACATTTGAATCTGTCAATCTCTCGTGCTGAGATAAATTATTATGTATCTAACTGAATTGTTTAAAAAATCGAACTTTAGATATGATTGTTAAAACAGCTCTTGTATAATATATTCTCTTATCAAAATAATCATAATTTATGCATCAATTTATTTGATTATGGATTAAACATTCCATGATATCCCTTTCCTGTTATTATAATCGTGATAATCCTATAATGTTTCATTATTGGATTATCAATTTTATTTTAATAAGCATTTGAAATATTAATATTAAAACTAGCTTATACTTTCTATATGAAATTAATTCTTCATTCTAAAGTCATTGTAAAGCATTTTCTATAATTTTAATCGATAAATGTAAAGTTAGTTTTTAATAACGGTTTCCGATACTTTATACAGACAGTTAACTCTATTCATTACGAGTGCCGTCGTTTGAATAGTTTCTTCAAATAACATTATTGGGTTATTGCGCGTCTTACCAAAAGATCTCCTAAAGCCAGAGAAAGGACGTAGGTGTTTGGAATATTTCTCATATTCGCATGCCGCAATAAAGTTAGGACGAGAACTCCATTGCCAGCAACGCCAACTACCAAGATCAAGACAAACAAGATTGGTACGATGTAAGTTTCCGGTCGTTTTTCATAAGGGATATACTGGTCGTCTTCATATTCCTCGTCCAAGCTGAGTATCGTTGGGGTTGTGCCATTAAACTGCCAAGTAATGTTGTACATCTGCAAGCACAATGAAAACATTAAATTATTAATAATTATATGTCACGTGAATTCATTATCTATTAAATAAAAAATTAATCATATAGCCTTGATTATTCTTCTTTACATTCACAAACGGGAATAAAATTATCATTGTCTTGAATGATATTAAATTTTCACTCAAATTGAACACTTGATCTCTTATTATAACTCTGAGGATGAATATATTTTAATGAAATAACGCTGTAAGACTACCAAAGACTGTAATGCGATGCTGTTTATATAAACTATGCACCCAGAAAATACCAAGATAAATTCCATTTCGAAATTTAGTTTCCTATAAGCTATTTTATTATTGCAGTTGCCATATATAAGTTATTATTAAATGGATATTTTCATTATTCTTGTATTATATCGTTGTATTGTTGTCAGCACAATGTTCGAATTGTTTTAGTTTGAATTAGACAGTTAGGATTTAAATACTTATATACTCTACGAAATGTAGAAGATAACAAATAAGGTAACAATGCGTTCTTGGCTACAAATGCCCCGTACATCCATGTCCCATACAAGCCATAATAGCGTCATAAAAGCCTCGCCCTCGCGCTTTATCGATATTGTCCTTTATCAAAAGATCGAAGCAATTCATAAAATGAATTTATTGAACCGCTTCTGCAGGGGACGAGGCGTAATATAACGTCAGATTGAACGCACTCTCTCATACACTGGACTACGAAATATGTCCTTCACTTTCTGAAAGATGCTCAGTCGGAAAAGAGGACGTGCTTGACGTATAATTCTGCGTGAGCTTTACGTAAGTATACGTGTATAGGTAAATAAACGACTTCGTTTCGCAACCCTTCACGTCTTTATCCGCTCCATCGCACCGGGCTATAATAGGTATATGTATTCTTCCCTATTTCTATATAAGTATACATAGACTCGCAGCTTTATATCCCAATATTTGTCAAGCGATGCGCAGGGGGTTAGGGGTGAGGGTATTTTAATTTATAAATAAAACGAGCGCGATATATTCCTTTCAACTCTCGACGTTTATTTATGCAACTAGCGCATAGAAGATTATTGATGCTCGACAAATCGATGCGATATTTCTTATTTACGAAAAAGTACTTATTTGTTCAATAAAGGACATGTTTTTTTTTTGTATTCCGCATAAAAATGCACTTTCTGCTTCGTGAAACCTTTCTATTTATGCAATTGCGTGCCCCGATTTTTTGTATCGTTGAAACCCCTATATTCCCTGAAAGCATATCGATAAACTTGCTAACTTGCTCCTCGTCAAAGCATGATAGCTCACACTTTTTTGCCCGACTAGCACTATATATGCATTTTCATTCTCCACCTTCCGTTATTGATTTTCGATTATTCTATAGTTGAATACGCCTTTTCCTATGATTTCTCATATATAATATATTTGTGTTCAAATACAAATGTTCTATAATACGAACTCATATTCTTCAAGTTGAAGATTATAGAATCATCATTATTAGTTTAACCGATCGATCACAAATTTTATGATTCATTTAAGTAATGAATCCCTTTAAGAAATAGCTGAAAAAAAATCTAGGTCAAAAGCTGTCATTAGTAAATTTCAAGTTGATCAATTTTAAAGAAAAAAAAAGAAACTAGTACGCAGTAATTCTAATCGTCGCGTATTTTAACGTTCCTGGGTAGACAATAAGATCATTTTTTATGGACAGTGCAATCGAAACTTTAAGCCAAATTATTGAGAGTGAGCGACACCGGTGTGTAAAACAGCAATTCAGTACTATCTGTTTGACTTGTGAACCACTTGTTTCACTTGTCAAGTGTAGACATTGGTAAATGCTATACTCAAATGTACACCTGTATTCCAATGTATTTTCTCATTTGATTTTTCGCTACATCGAGCTAGAAGAGAACCGTTTATATTTTAATTAAAAATATTATTATTTTTATGTTTTCAATACTCAATATTACTATATTATTTGTAAGCTTAAACAAGCATTGCAAAGTAATAATAGTTCACACTATATAATCGGCACACTAACTGACAATGGCGTACTTAAATGTTACTACCAGCCAATAATGACTTTTATGCGTAATACATAAAACATAAAAATAGCGCATGTAGATATGTTTATATATAGAAGCCTATAGCTTTAGGATACAGCATCTACTAGAAAGGATTTATAGGCTATTTGAGAGGATATAAGAATTTCTCCCATCCCCCTTTTTTCTCCGTGTCGACTAATAGCTTCCGGGTTTATGGGATTGAAAGAAAAAATATATGGAGTATTGGGAGAGCCGAGCGGTGATTTATTTCTCTAAGAAAATGTAGAACAAATTTGTTCGATCTCAAAGAAGAGAATACAGCGTCGAAGAATATCCAGTGAACTCTTTATCGCTGAGTCAACAGTTGCAATAAAGATTTCCATTTCAGAGGACCCGTAGCGTCAAGATTAATCGCTTCCCTCCTCAGAAATATCTATATTTTGTTTCAAGAATCAATCCTAGCAGCTCTTGAGTCTGTGACGCGTCGACTTATTGAGCGGCAGTGAGCCTTTAAAAATGCTCCATGATACTTGATTCCCTTGCTCCTCATTTATTTGCATCTCATTACCAATCCTTCAAAGCTTAAGGATTTGTTATTTATAATTAATAAACCGTGTTCCAGTTCAGATTGGTTTTGTATCTATTTAATAGACGTATAAAATAACATTATTTTATTTAATGAGAAAATAAAAATATAAATTGCTTATGCTTCAGTAAGTTTCATTTAAATATCTTATAATCAACCAGTTTTTCTTCAAATATTACAAACACAATTGTTCGGGATGCCTCTGGAACTGGAGTAGTGTATGCACAAGTGACAATGTTTAATTAGAATATATGTATATAATGAGCTTTATTGTAGATTCATACAATTGGACCACTCAGGTCAAAGGTCGGAACGAGAAGGCTCCGGTTTATCCCTTTCTCCCGCGTCGATAGGAAAATTTTTCGCGTACCTACAAATCACAACCTGGGAAACGTACTTTCTATTGGGGTCACTATGATTTCCGGGTGGCTCCTACCGCCCACCCAAACTTAAGGGGCCCATGGCCACGGATAAATTCCGCGCACGTTTATGCGGGTCGAAAGAGCGCGAGTTTCGAAACTCGAGCAGCGTTTTCCCTACCGTTACTACTGCGCCGCTGACTTCGGGTTTCCGCTCCGCCTGTACAGTAATTTTCCTTTCTCATATAATAACAATAATTGATTGCTCGCAGACAATAACGGGGTAATGTAACATCGTGATAATATAATAAATATAACATTTCAATAACGGGTAAATGCGCTTTACAACTTTTTTATTTTGCATACAATAATTTGAATGAATAACTAATTGGAATATAGATAAATAATCTGATCAAACATAAACAATAAACAATAAACAATAAACAATAAACAATAAACCAAGAACGAATTCAATGAGATAAATGATTGAAAGAGAAACGAGATCAATCATTCACATATCTGTAACAATAATAATAATCTTAAACATTATTCATATCAAAATTAGGTATAACATTTTTGAAAATAATTAATTGGACTCGTATTTCAAAGATTACACTTTTTCTGTAACGTAACCGCGTGTACCCGCAATATAGGTATAGAAGTATTATTTTATAAATGAACGAAATCTTAATTAATAAAAGCTTTCCAATCAATCAGTTTAAATTCAATTTAGAGCAAAGTAAGTAATGTTATCCTCACGAATCATACACAATTTCACAATGCTTCAGCGCTACAATGCGATAAAAATAATTATATAAGCTAACTTAAATGTTCTTTCGTACAGTCGCATCGATTTCTGATAACGACGAACAATACAAGTTTCTCCCTGGAAACTTTAAATTAGTTTTGTTAAATTACTAAAAAGATACACTTAGTGTATGTATAGGTATATATATATATATATGCGGGTAGTCGCATAAACTCGACTTGCCTTGTTGGTTCAATGCTAGTATTGATTATTGAATAGATTCAGTATTGAAAAAGAATTGAATTTTAGTTCGATTTCTTCTTAATTATAAAATAAATATAAAAACATCCTAATGCAGAAACAGATAAACGTCCCTTCTAAAAGTCTTTCATCCTCTAAAAGATAGCAATTTTCGTACGTTGCCCTTGCAATTTTATTATAGATAGAGCATATTATATAAGTACTTACTCCTTTAAATTTATCGTATGGCTGGTTGATTATATTGTTCAATCTATAAACGTCTTTGAAAAAATCATTTGCATCGTTGATGTAGTCGACAGCTGTGACAGGTAATTTATGCTTTGCGATTACGTGAAAATCGAATGCCATGACTGTAAATATACTCGATAGGATGAAAATAATTTGCGTGACTTATCCAGGCGCACAAAGTCGATCGACAATCTGAATACTTGAGAGACATGAAAAATGCAATCTTTACATATTATTAAGGCAGACTTCGTATTTTTATGGGACAGTGAATGCAGGCGCAAAATATAATATACGCTTGGTTGGAATATCGTGCAGTGACCGTTTTATGTTCCCACATTTTGTTTTCTCTCATAATACGCGAGACAGTATTATTGCACTTTTGACCAAAATCCCGCAAGATTTTTATCGTCTGATATGAAATTACGTACCCGATTATATTATTTGTGATGTGCTTTGTAAGCTATGCGCTTCAAAAGACGTATATTACGGTACAATATCTTTCAAATGAATGGCAGTAAAGTCGTCTCAATATATAGAAATTTATGCCTTTTAATAAAAAAATTGATCCTTTTGCTTATAGGTATAATAAAATGGATGCGGAAACCTCAATGCAGTAATCGATCTTGCCAATTCAAGTTATTCTTACAAGCGAAAAGTATCAGGAAACAAACGTCTCAAAATATAGTTGACGCAACACATTATTCCCGTTACAAGTTTCCTGCTTGTAATAATAGATAAGCATAATAAACTTTATGGCTTATGCAAATTGTATGTAGGGTCGCGATGCGCCGCCTCAGGGTTCGTCTACATTGGCCCGTTATACTTGCCTGCGACGGAATCCCGCGCTTATTTTCGTATATGACAATTGTCTTCGCCTTTATTATACGTAAGTGATATAGTAGTATTGAAGTAATTTATAATTGGATCCTCGAATACTTTTCTGGAATTTCCTTGTGCTATAAATTTGCGAGAAATACTAAAATGATGAACGGTTCCCTCGTACAAAGCTATATGATTGAAAGCATCGTTTCATTCGAGTGACCCTTTTAGGCAGAAATAGCGCGAATGTAGCTACTTCTCATTGACAGGAATCGCTAGTGGGCGTAAGGGAGTGAAAAACTCGTCCGTACGACATTGATGGAAAAATTTCTTCCTCCGAGTTTTGCGTGACCCTTTTTTTTTGCAAGAGCGACGAAAATCTCCGGACTGCGGCGTTAAATATATGACGGTCGGATGTCTGTCCCTCGTCGAGGCATGATGGGTATACCTATTCTTTCATGCTTCCGCAAATGCGGGACTACGCAGAAATTTCACGAAGCTGTTTCCTTTTAGGCGCAAACTTAGCCTTGGAAAAACTACAATCGCTCCAAAGAATAGGTATATATAACTCTTACGCTTCTAATGTTTTCTCGAGAATGCTTTACTAGAATATTGAGTAATTGGCGTAAAAAAAGTATTGTGTACGGAGAAAAAGAGCTCAATATTTACAGTCAAAATTTTAAATGGACAACCATCATAAGCCTGCCTAAACAATTTTAAAAACTTTTGCATAAAAATTGTGTCTTGTAATGGAATATCGAATATTATAAATCATTGAATATTGTACAGAAGCCGAACATAGACTGCATAATAACTTTGAACTTAGGCCTTCTTACATAGCTTTTCGGGAGCTTAAACTATTCTATCAATATATAATAGTACAACAGCTTACTGGAAAATTTTTGAAAGACTGACCTTGCTCAATGTCAGGTGTAGTTCGATATCAGACTTATTGTTAGTAGCGAGACTTTATCGCCAGCTTTAAAGACTTCTTTTTTAAAGATTATCCTTAACAATCTACTTATTTGAAATAATACTTGCAGCCTCTTTTTAAAGGAATTTACTATGAAAATAGGTAATTCGACCTGTGACGGTAAATCTTAGTAATTAGTTTGATTGTGTAAACCATAGATCAAGTAACTTTTTCCAAAAGATAATTCGATATCTACTTTAAAAAAAACCTACAGATTCCTATAGAAGCGTTTTGTCTGACTGTACTTGGAATATACTACTAATCGTGTTCGTCTAAAGCCAGCAAATTCTTTTTGGAAAAGGTTTCTTGTTTTGTAATCTATGTAATCTTACAGTTTACCGAGATCCATCATCAGGGGCTCGAATTATCTATATATTTATTCGTGAGCATCCTTTCAGTTTACAAGGTTCATATACATGTAACTATATGCTAATACAATTGAAATTGTATGCTAATCGTAAACACAGTTCGACACGTGATCGATCAATATGATATATAGTATAATTAGTATCAGTCGTACATCTTCATTAGTATATTATTTATTACTTAAAATTTGAACAACAATTGTTATTCAATAACAATCGCACTGCATTAGTACTACTCATGAGAAAATCGTCACGCATGATATATTATGTCAAGCCTTTTACCGCATGCGCCGTAATAATCCATATAATCCTATTGTAATAAAGTTGAATTATGACATTTTGCAATGATAAATTCATTAGCGAACTTTAAAGCAGGATACATATTATATAGTTCATACATAGAAGTGTGAGAAAAAGAGCAATTACGTAAAGTGCCGTACAAAAAAGATAATTTTATAAGCGTTTCAGTATCCCATTTTTTGTCGATTAAGTACTTTATCCATTATTGCGTTAGCAGTGATTTATATGTTAGCTTATTCAAAGAAATGTTACAAAATCCGACGGCCAGTGTTGTATTGAAGCGAAATTTCTTGATGTAAGGCGATTAATATATACATGGTATTAATAGAAAAAACTATTTCTAAAAGTTGTTAACCAAAATATTCTGCAGATATATGTTGATGAAAAATACTGTTTATTTATAATATATTTTGTATATTTAATAGCTCTTAGAACCATCCTGTACATATGATATATTTTTCCTGTCAATGCTTACTTCTATGACAATGACAATAGTGTACAAGTTTTGCAAGTTAAAGGAAATAAAAATCTAAGTTACGAGACGAAAATTTATTTGATACTCGACCGCTAAAGCAGATGGACAATAATAAATTACCCGTGAGAAAAATCTCGATTTCTGCAAGTATGCGATATTTTGTAATATATGTGCACATAAAATCGAGCTAGCGTTTTTGAAATGTGTGAGCTCGGCCTGCGTGTGGAATTGTACCATTATGTTCACGCATTGCGTATCTTGCTTTACAGGTGAGATTTACGCAGCGTACATAACTACGTTATACGTGTGCGATCATGAAAATTTATCGTTCAGAATGTGTAAAGTTACGTCACATTCTCGTATCAGCGGATGAAGATCATTACCACTGCGCAGAATCCTGTATATATGTACATGGAAAGTTTCAAATGCTACTCATGCACACTTATAAAATAATTGTTAGTACTTATTGTTCTGGTGAGGGTTAAAAATATTGCAGATATTCAACTTTTTGTCGTTCAAGGTAATAAAATAATTTTAAATAGATCGAATTTTTCTGCTTTTTTATGTAACATATGGATACAGAAATTAGGAGCAATAATTTTTTAGACAAATTTATTAACCTAAAACTGTTATTAACCTTTGTTACAGGAAGGAAATAGTAGACTGCTATTCCTGATTGATGGTCCATCGGCTGTGGATTACAAAAGATTAACGATACCATGTACTTTGTACATCGTACGGCAAGAGATTTATAGTTGCAAGTTTTTACAGAAAGTTTTTTTTATTGTTCTTTGTTAATAGAAAATAAATATATTCACACGTGCATAAATTCTAAGACTTTTAAATTTTTATTCTGTGTACATTGTAATTCAAAAATAAACATCATTTTCCAGTAAATATTACAGCAGAAAATATGTTACGTACAGGTAAACAAGTAGGCATTAACTAATTATTCAAAACTTTCTGTATACTTTTAATCTAAAAAGTTTTCTCATCTGTAATTCAGAAGTGACGGTACTAAAGTTGTTCAAAAATATATTTGAACTATATTTATTTGTTAAAAAGGTAAATTAGATAGTTTAGAGGGCGTATGAGTAATTATAATTCTCAAAAGGTTTAATAACGTCAGCAGAAGAACTTTTTAAAATATTTTTACTGAAATAATTAATAATTGTACGATTTCATTGTTACCTATCAATTGCAGCTAGATATCAATATATATCATTATTTTACTAGAATTTTGCTATCCGGTGTAAGAAACGACACGTTTTGTGCAGATAAAAGGAGCCTATTTGTTGAGCTGGCGACATATAAAATCGTTACGTTACGAGAGTATTTTATCCGAGCACTAAAAGTCATTTTTACGCGAGCACAGGAGAATTGCATTCGCTCGTGTATCCGAAGAGCTTGTCCGAAGTTGGTAAAGAATGGTTCATAATGTGCGAAAATTTTTCTTTCTAATTCTGTCTATGTACTGCATAAAATATCTTTAATACCCTGAAGGTCGTAAAAAGAGATATAGCAGTTTATCGATAGATTGGGTATCGACGTCTTCAAACTTTATTTCACATTCAGCACTATAATAGATATTTTCGATTTCCATTAATCTTTTTTAAAATATATTAAAACAAATTAAGGACTACAAAATATATACAGTTTATTTTATAATTTATTCACGCGTAGATAAAATTAAAAAAAAGTACCATTTTATAAAAACAATCATAAATTCATAAATTAAAATTCAAAATAAGAAAACATTGTTTATTTCAAATTGTTTAATGACAAAAAAGCGATATGACTTTAAACGATAAATACAGTTTTTCATATTAAAAATTTCTTTTTAAGAAACTCTAAATATTAGAAAAAATGATTATGACACAAATAATATATTATTTGATAACCTTATTTAAACGGAAGGTCTTATACGTGTAATATAAGCTTAGGCAAGCTCAGTGGTTTTAGTAATTTATCTTTTAATAGGTAAGACGATATTTCGAGACTATTGTCTTATGCCATAGTGGAAGTATAGGTTTAAGTACCCAAGGTTACAGTTTCAAAGCACAACAAAAAATATGATTTTAGGTAGATATGTATTTTGTTACCAGATACTTTCACGGATAATAATCCAGTATAAAATAAACTCAAACAAGTGATTATTATTTAAATTTTTAATCTAACTTGTACTTTTATCTAGAAATATAAGGGTTTTTTCACAAATATATTGAAAATAAAAAAATTAGTCAATCTACTGGTAGAAATTTTTTTCTCTTTTGAGATCACTGCAGTTATTGCACAAAGAATGCCTATTTATCAATCTACACCGTAGAATATAATGGCTCGTATACATCAGCTGAAATTGTCTCAGATGAGCAGAAAGTACGGATTAAATTTTCTAATAACAAGTTCAAATTGGAACGCGATATCGCAATTTTTCTTACAACAGTCATATCACGTTTTGTTTTATTGTTAAAATAACCCAATAACCAATTGAGCTTAGTATCCCAACAGCGTACATCGGATCCAACATAAAAAGAAAAAAAAAATATATATAGATATAAAAGTGTACCTTTAATCGAGTATGCCAGTCAATGGACAAGCTTGGGCGATCCGCCCGGATAAACAAATAATAAACATAACCGAATGGCATACCGTACGCGGCCTTTCATGCCTCGTATATTCCACGTTGAACAAATGGAGCATTCCGTAGTCCATTCTCGGGAGCTCGAGCCGCCGAGCAGCTTCAATTGCGGGGATGAAAGGTGGCGGGCACGAGAGAGCTTGCCGAAGGAGATGGGTATAGGTAGTAGAGAGAGAGGCCGATATTATTCGCGGAATCTGCGCGCGCCTCGATAAATCGCGATAAAGGGAGGCGAATAATACGTTCGCAGCCGCGTGCGTGTATACGTGCGATGTGACTTTGACTATGTGTGCGCAGCGCGTTATAATACGCGTGTATGTATATATATACAGAGAGAGATGTGTATACATGCCACGGTCGAAGAGGAGGCGTATACGTGATCTTGGCTAGTAACTGTCCGTATGGAGAGATGAAGCGTAGTCGAAGAGAGGAGTGAGGGAGAGAGAGAGAGAGAGAGAGAGAGAGCGCCGACGGCACTGACGTAAAATGCGCCCTATATAGCTCATCGCCGCATGTACCCTTGGTATAGCCGAGTGAGAAGCCGCCAAGTCCTCTCTCCCTTTGCTCGACGTCAGCTTGGCGTATCCGAGTATCTCTCTGTAGTGCTGTACCAGTACCAGTATAGGGAAAGGCTTGCTGACGGTATATATATATATATATAGAGAGAGAGAGAGAGAGAAGAGAGAAGGGACTCGGGCCAGGCACTGTCTCTCTGTATATACCATCTGTTTGTGTGTGTGTGTATAACCCCGTATATCGACGCCTCAGGAATTGCGCAATAAACTACCTGTCCGGTGATACTACTGCTACGGCACTCGTAGACCAAACCCCACACCTATAGGTTTTTTTGTCTCTCTCTCTCTCTTTCTCTCTCTCTCCCTTTCGCCTTCATTCTGATTTTTATTTTTCATCCTTCGGCTTTTGCCTTTTATCATCTCTACGATTTATTTTATTTTCAGTTACTTATTGCTCGGTCAGTTCTGTTCCATCCGTGGAATCCTAATTAAATGTTATATATACTTTGCGATGAGATCTCATATTGCGTGGTATTAGAATAACCAAGCATGTGTTTATTCTTCTTTTAGCAAACGTCATACAGACATCCTTACACTTTTTTCTTATACGTTATACCTACAACTCTAAGAGCTGTAAGTCATTGGAGTTCGGTGTGCAAAGTTTTTGAGAGCTTTTTCGCCTGCTTGACACTGCTAAGATTTTGTATTAAACATTTTCAATTCCAGGCGGTCTGAATGTACACTGCGAAAAACTGTATCTTAACATGCTACGATGTCAATCTTATGAAAATGTTCAAATGAAATATCGTTTGAAAATCAATTCAGATTCGAAACTAAATATTGACGACAATTCACTTTTACGATATATTTTATCCAATCTTTTACGATATGACCCGTGCACTCACATCGTGTAAAATTATGTTAATATAACTGCAATGTATTTTTCAGTGTAATCACTTAATTGAGTAAAATATTTCACCTACTTTTTTGTTTAAATATACACACACACACATTTGAACTCAATTATTAGAAATACAAGATGAGTATAAAAGAAGGATTGAATAGTTGTGTTCAATTTCGCTGTTTGAAATACCTTGGCATCGGTCATCAAAACTTGGAGAAGTGCCTACTGCCAGAAAAGGAGAGAGAGAGAGAGACTGCAAGAGAGAACGAGAGAGCGAGAGAGCGAAGAGCGAGAGAAAGAGCATTCCATTAAAGCAGATGGCGGCAGGTCTTTTTTCTTTGTTGGCAGTGCGTTGCGTTGCGACGATGCGCTGATGGAAGCACCTTTGTAATTTCAGCCACGATAAACCTGAGAATGTAAAAAAAACTGCAATCATTTATATACTTTACATTTTTAGTGCTCCGTCGAAGCGCCTCGAATAAAGAATGCTAAGCAATTGAAATCTACCGTATAATTTAAAATTCCAAGTTCGTTGTTACTAGCAGCCATGCCGCAAAGAAGCAGGAAATATCCGTTAATTGTAGTTTACTAATTTGATCATTTTATCACTGGATATTATAATCGAGATGTCGACGAAACTAATTATACAAATGCGTATAAATAATCCGCTAATTATACTAGTGAAACGCTCAAGTGCCTTCTTTTGTGTATGCGCGTTTGCAGCTAAATCCAGTAAAATAGAGAACAAATGAAAATGTATTGCTGTCATTGTCCGAGCGTATTGCAGAGTCAGCGCTAACGAAACAATACAATTTTGAACGATTTCTTTGGTAAACGACGTAAATAAATTATCGCTATAAACTCTTATAAGATGCAGGACCATTAGAAAATATTGTCTGCTCTACAATTCTGCGAATTTTCCGCACAATATTCTTGCAGAAAATTATATATTTTCATGAAAAACCAGCCATTCGTTTCATCTCGACTAATTTAGCGTACACAACCTTTGCTATCATGTGCAGCTGCTTGCTTTCACAATTTTAATAATAAAAGTTAAGTCATGATAAAGTTTATCTCGCTTTTCAGTTTATTTCATTTTTTATCCTCAACATTGCATTATAAACGCTAAGTTAGTTCAAAGCAATGTCAACTAATGAGGCAGTCATTACGAATGAACTCCCTTAACACAAAAGAGATTTGCTGTTATCAGATATATATCCACGACTGCCATTGATCACGAGTTTTATTATCTGTTTTATTATCTGTTTTATTTCTCTGACTTTATGGAGGGTAATTATTTTATTTGAGACAATCGCGTAAGTGTGATACATTAATTCGACCAATTAAAAAAGAATAATAAAAGGGATAAATATTTCTTAATTGAATGTACAAATTTTAATTATTTCCATCATCGCCCCAAGCAATTTAATAAATTTTGTAATTATCTTTCAATCGATTTCAAAGGGTAGTTGTTGTAGATAGAAGGAATCGTTATTCGAGCTAAAATGGACATTTATTATAAAAATTAAAAGCACTCGGTTGAGATAACCAAAATTAATTATAAAATTCGGATTACGTATTAATTTTAGCGTGAAACCTTAAACTGTTGAAAACAATTTCTGCCAGGTGTTACTGAATCAAGTCTTTAAATTTGTTTGCATAGTAGAAGATGTACCATTGCTTGGAAAGGGAAGGAGGTCTGACCATATACTGTCTTAAACTACTTGTACGCGTGCATGCATACGTTATCCGCGTTAAATATTGTATTATAATCAAGTAGATTTTTTTTTATCAGAGATTTATATACGTATACTATTTATATTTTTAGGATCATACGCTATATAGGTATATTATTCTTATGATAAGTATATAAGACTATGACTTTTATAAAAAGTAGTTCTTCAAAAAGAAATACCGTGTAATACTAGTATTGATTATGTTCTGTTTACGTAAGAACTTGTCTCTAATCTTTAACATTTTGATGTATTGCAGTTTAAATCTATACAAGTACCACTAAATAAAGAGACTCTCAGTCATACATTATCTCCAACAATCTTACTCATTCATTTTTCAAAATTCATTAAACGATATCGTTGTTTCCTGGACTCTGAACTTTCGATCACTGCGAAAGATTTATATATATATATTTATATTTAGTCCCATGTAAGTAAAAATGATAAAGTGCCTTTCTCGCGCCTATAAGGCTAAAGGTTCTCGACCTGGAAATATTGCGTGACGAAGCTGAACGATATTAAAATACACGCATCCATTTCTTTTCCCCCAAACGAGATGTTGAAAAAGTGTAGAAGGTGAAAAGAAAAAGACCGTCTTGTGAACCCCTGTTCATGCGTCGATTTGACGGTTCACCCTCCCTGACTTAATCGTATATGTAGCTTGAAATTACCCCAAGTATCAAATCTTGCAGGGCGTGAATTATATAATGTAAGAGCTCTTTAGTTAACGCGAGAAAAATATTTTCTCCATTCCTCGAATCTTTTTTAAGCTTCACGTAAACTATTTCAAAAACTATAATATTTAAAGAAAATAGTTTTTACACGAAAGTAAAAGCTGCTATTCCATACTTTTTCAAACAGATTTTGATCATCGAACTCAAATGCAAGATAGGTAGACAATGAAATTCCAATGCAAGATTCGTAAGAGCCGCGTAAACCTCTCTCAGAAATATTTTCCTCGGGAACGAAAGAATGCTTATATATAACCCACCAGCGTTGATTATACTAAAAGCCACTAACGCGGAATACGCAGCATAGCTCGAGGCGGGCAAGCTCGACGTTATAAGGCATATACTGAATTCTTTGAGCTCCACGCGACATTTCGTTCAGATTATATTCACTCACAGACGTAGTCTCTCTCTCTCTCTCTCTCTCTCTCTCTTGTACTTCTGTTACGAGGATGAACGGGATACGCGTACATTCCATGCAGAATGCAAGCGCGATTCGGACGCCGTCGCGACGCTGTGCAGAGCCTTTAACAACTATAAATTCCGTACGGAGAAGTATATGTATATACGTCGGGTTCTGCCTGAATAGAATCATTGAAATCGACCTTGCGTGAAATGAGACTCCATCGATTAATGAGATTTCAAAGCGATTCTCGTTGGAAAGATCGAACGAATCGATCGAGTATATTTGGCGAGTCGACGATAATGTAGTATCGTCCGCACGCAAATCGCGATATGTACAAAGTGTATAAATAGACAAGTTTGCAGGAATAGTTGGATGGAATTTACATGCATTTGGTACGCATCTCTCGTCTAGGGCTTGACAGCAGTTCCTCTCTCTCTCTATCTTGCCGTCAAAGTCCAAACTAGCAAATAAGTTACGTGCGTCGATGTCGCCCAGTTCGTGGCAATATATATATATATATATAGGTAGCAGCGACTGGTGGGACGGCGTCCTCCTCCCTCCTCTCACCTCGTTAGGCTCGTCTTTCCTCCCACTCTCGCTCTCTCGCTCTCCCGTTCCAGTTAAAGTTTCTTTACGATGGTCCAGCAGTTATTGGCCACGAGATGATAGGATATAGGGTTGTCGCTAGTTACCGGTTATAGTCGCAGGGTCGTCGCTGTATGTAGACTCCATTGAGCATCCAACTCTGTGCCATTACGAGATGCGAACTCGTTGAATTAATGCCGCAATCTCTTGACTCTCTACTCCCTTATATATATATACATCTCATATGTACGCATGCTCGTAAAACATCGCTAATGCCTCATTGCGGCGAAATAGTGGGATAGAGTCTGCGCGCGTGCCGCTGCGGTCGTTATATATGCATGTAATATAGTGTCTGATGCTTCGTTGTATATAGTAGCTCGACCAAAAACACTGGCGGACTCGATTGTGGTTATACACTGCTCGCGAAGAACTTCGTCCTGGCCCCACTTTCTCGTTAAGATAATCAACCTTTATCGCGGATTCGCTGAGTACAGAGAGCCAAATGACCATTCGCGAGCTGTAGTGCGTATCTGGCCCCGAGTGCACGCTTTTATTTGATGAAAGAACTGCAGTGCTGTTGCGACGTGCGCGCCGAATGAAGCGCATAGTGAAGAGAATAATACACCACAGTTTTGTCAATCGCTGTTCAATGATATATACAAATTATGATTTGATTGAGAATTTATTATATAAAACTATGTTACAATTTGAAATTAACGTACAGCTTCGTAATAGCTTATCTATTTCTTCGTTATTATTTAGCGTTAGCATTGATTTAAATTTGGATCATCTATTTTTCTGCTTTACGTATACGTTCTACTTCGCATCCACCCGTTTTTAACGCTCTGTGGGGACTCGAATCTCTTCGCTGATCGATCCGTTGGTGAATCGCGTCGTGAATAAAAGGCTTTTTGCCCAGGGGGATCGGTACGCCATTTACTTATCGATATTTTCAGTGGCATACTATTTTCGTTCCACCTTTAATATTCTAACATTTTATAACTGCAGCAGCGCTATTCTGTCCCATGTTTTAAATGTGCTCGCGCAATTTCAACTCGTTCTGTAAAGTAACTGTAACTGTAATGGCAGATCAGCGCGGTTTACCCACAACGGTTTTGCTTCGTAGCACTGCAGATTCTTCTAAGCAATACATAACGTGCCTTAAAAAAGCTGTTCACCGACAGCTATTTTATCAAGGATTTAGGTGTTCCATTAAATTTGGCTTTGTCGTTTCGGAAGTGTGTACGGCTGTATACGTGTATAAGTCGAAATTTACGATGAAAAGAAATTCGCGTGACTAAAGTCCGTGTGTAGGAAAGAAAAGATTTGCTGCGTTGATCAAGATCAAATGCGAAAAGCATGCTTTGCTTTACTCTCGTTTTATACCTTATGCTTATCCCCTATTCTTTATGCCCTTTCCACTGTTTCACAATTTTGAGCACCGCACATTTTATGAGTTTTGCTCACTAGCCAAAATACGGACATATCTTAATCATGAAAAGTTACGTTTTTCAATTTTATGTAGGAATGTGTTATTGGATACTCGTGTTTTATATAACAACTTATTTCACGCTCATTGTTTTACGGTGTTATATAAACGATCTGATTCGATGAATTAATTTTTTTTTTTTGAAAAAGCTCAAAGTTCGCGCAAAAGTACAAAAAGTCAAAAATGACATTTCATTTTTATGACTTTTTCTTATTGACTCGAAAGATATGTACTTGTGCACCCAAGGGAAAAGGATTCGTAACGAACGTGCCGAGAGAATGGCAACACTGCTTAACCTTTCGGCATTTGAAACTTCACGTTTCAACTTTTCTTATCAGTTATCGAAATCACATTATTTCATTGTCGGAGTTTGAATTAAAAATTTGAATGTACATTGATCCTTTTTCCACGCTTTTCCATGAAGTAGAATAGGTTCTGATTTATGTCCACCCTTAAACAATTGAATTTTCTAGCAATTGCATTAAAAATAGACTAAAACGATGCCCTGTCTATATTAAATACTAAAATTTTTTAATAAACATTTCAGTATTAGTTTAGTTTGTAAGATGAAAGTCAGTCTATATAACACAAAGTTTTGGTAATTTTTAGTAAGTGCACGGATATTTCTCAATTGCGCTAAGATGCAAATTAATTCCATGAACTTCTTATAAGCTACAAATAAGTACTGCTGTATATACTTTAGATCGTTGGTCGGTAAGTAAAATGCAGGATGATCGAGTAACTTGACCCACGCGGCGCTTGTACCTATATATACACAAGAAGCAGTTAAAATTGACAATACACCACTTGTTGGGTTACAATGGAAGCAACCGATGCCATTATCGAAGGGTCGTATCTTCCAGATAGATAAATGTGATAGTTGTCAGTGTATAAACTCCATCATCGTGGACTCGGATGATATGGCAACCGCTTCGCACCAGCCTAATCTTGAACTAGGCCATCGAAGACTCATCAGAAGGAGCACAGCTTCACGATAATAAAGTTTTAATGGCCAGTTTAATGTTAAAACAATGTTTTTGGTTATTTCTGTACAAAGAGCTTAAGCCGACTGAGAAATTGTAGTTCGGCTTTATGCTATTCGTGTAGGCCGTATTTTCGGCCAAGTATGAATTTCAAAATAGTGAGTCATAATTGGAGCTGTAAGTAATTACGTACTTTACACCAAATTGTATTTTAATTAAAATGCAAATTCAAAACATCCAGTTAGATGAATAATTTTTACACAGTTAATGCTTGACGGATATTTCATCGTAAATAGAACATATCTCGTAACTTCATACTAGGAAAATTCTGTTTTATTATATCTACGCACGTGAGTTAAGAGTTACTTAAAATAAAGTTTTCATTATTTATTATTATTTATAATTATAAATAATAAATATTTAATGTACTACTTACCAGCGAAATTGTATATTTGTTAATTTCACGGGTTAAGTAAGAATAAAATAAGATGAAGCAATTCCTTGTTAAACTGATTTGTTGAAGCGGTTCAAGACACAGATGGTGTCCTTATCATCGAAGTAGTCGAAGATGTGCAGCTTTAAGAGGCTGATCATGAGCAGTGGGCGATAAATATAGACGGGATTGCATCGGTTAAAGAAAAGTTGGCTCAGAGACGGAGATACTGCCAGTGCTTTGAATTTGATTTCATGCTGCAAGTCAATATCAGTTTCCAGTGATGCAATGGATTTGCCCGCTTCTATATTATATACCGAAATTTCAAAATGCTTCTCACGGATTTGTATTAGTTGAATAATTTCGAATAGACGATCGCAATTCCATCCACTGTCACGTTTATAGTTGTGGATTGTTCATCTTTCGAAGAAAAAAAAACCAGTCAGTATTGCGAGAGTCGAGGTTCAGCTGTGTTCCGCAGCTGGAATAACAACGCCAACAATGTGTACTTGGATGGGTTCAGAGGCTGAAAGCTGAAATTGCCTGTCACGCGCAACTAACTCGGCACTGCCTCTTGATGCTAAGTATGATCGAACAGCATTAGATATATATGTCTACGATGCTTTAATCCTTCGTCTACACTCTGGAAAAATGTCAAACTCTTCCATTGTACACTGCGCACAGAATTATACTTCGTACGGTGCACTCTAAGATTTAATACTGTGAAATTTCAATGTCTTTCAAACAGTCGATTTTATATTGAGATTTAGTGTAACCAATCAATTTTTCTTACAGTTAAATTTTTAAATAAAAGCCCCTACTGCTTTTCAATTTTTGAAGATTTATTCAAAACATTTTCATTTTGAAAATCAGGTTTTTTATTTATGTCGTCGTGATAACTCTTGAAAAGGATCGTTTTCTCACATTCTATTTGTTTCACAGAAATCGTTGAGCAAAGTTTCACTCTCAACACAAACTAATAATTGGTTTCACTTAAGTTACATCCTTCCAAATTATTTGGAATGTTTTCTCAATGGTTTACAAAGTTATTTAATATCTTTGAGACAACCATTTGAACCATCAAGTGTGTTATATGAATCATATGGCTCATCTTTTGTAGTCGGACTAAACGGTAGACTACCACTTTATTTCTTATACTGCTTTCCATCTCAAGTCAAGGAAACTTTCTCAATTAAACCCACGCATGAAATATCAAGCAATTTCATTATCGATTTCACTTTCCTCCACCCCTTTGATTCTCCATCCTCTACGTTCTCATCACTCCTTTTTCCTTCTCCCTTTTCATCTCTAATCTATCTTCTCCACTGTTTGGATCTCTGATTTACTTAACCTCTCTTTTAGTTTTTTGTTTAGTATTTACTCTTTAAGAAGTAGCTCATTGATTGAACGTTTTTTACACCCCTTTTGGATGGTGATTCATGCGTTTACTTTTTTTCGTGTTTTTATTAACTAAACTTGCGTAGCGATTTATTTATTTTCTTCCATGCTCTGTCAGCCTACTGTCTTCAATAGTAAACATGTATCACAAATATTTTTTAGCTAGATACAACAATGGATGACTTACTCGTGATATTATTGTATTTTTGTATAGCTGCTAGTTATTTGTTTGTTAAGGTTATAAGTTATTAAGATTAAGGCTAACGACTGATGGACATACATTCTCATTTAAAATTCTGTATGAAGATAAAGCACTTTATTTTAACGTAAAATATTCTCTTAAATCAACTTGTTGAATCTTATTGAAACTGGTCTGACAGGCTCATTTTACTGTTAAAAGAAAACTAGCGTTTTGAGAATATTTAAAAATAATTAAAGAAAATACGTTATTTAATTTATTCTGTTTTCTTAAATAAAATATTTTATTAAAATAATTTTAAACAGATAATTAAATTTTTCAACTTAGCCGTAGGAAGATTGATCGATTTGTTACATAAATAAGTATGCAAAATGGAAGATTTTGAGTCAAAATCGGGCATTTAATAAAAATGATCCATCAAAAAATAATCTTAGTATTTTTAGCATATTAGATATGTAACTCACCAATTTAACTGCTTTTAATTTTTAAATTTATTTTGAAATGAGTTTGAATTTACGTTTTTGTCACATTCTGTGATTCGTTTGGAATAGTTTGTTATACTCTGTGTGTACATAAAGTTTATATAAAAATGTAATTTTAAATCTTATAAAAAATATTGCTCATTTAAATTTTAATTCGCATAAAGGAAATACCACTTTATATTAGGAAATTATAATTTTTCAGTATTATATTTAATGTCTACTTAAAAAAGTTTTTGAACCATTATTTTTATCGGAATAATAGGAGATTATATGATGCTTTTAGACTGGCAGAAATCAACTATTTCAAATCTCGGAAAATCGTTTGCTTTATGGAAATATTTAGCTTAGAAAGATTACGCTTTCATGGATTCGTTCATTATCTATGGTCGTAAACTTTTCGTACGAGAATTAAATGAATCAAAAGCTTTTTAATCCCCATCTAAAACGATTATTCTTGAAATGCATTTACGCGGAGAACATCATGATTTCATAATCCCAGCAAGGACGTTAATTAAATTTTGTACGCATGAAGTGAAAAAAACTTATATACATAGTCATGGTGAAATAATTTAAAATGATATATTTGTAAAAACGGAATTTTTTTTTCATTAAATGTGCACATTCGTATTTGCATATAATACAGTGCTTGTACTTCCATAACGTTTTATTGATTTACTTTTATATACGTGACCATATCATACGTATTTTTGATCGGATAAATGTCTTTTATTCGATATTGTCTTTTCATATTATGGAGAACCAATTATTATTTACCACACATACCTGAAAGTGGCTTGCTGACATGCGTAAACGAATTTAATGGTGCTCGTACATATTAATTTAAACATCACCACGTCTATAGACATATTTGTGAGAGTATATTTGTGCGGGTGTAAATTGACGTACTACGTTCATATGCTTATTTATACGTGCACGCGTAACTATATTTGTACATTGTACAAACGTAGTACGATACAAGATCGGATAGGTAAGCTAGTTAAGCGGAGTGGCAGGTAAATAAGTGGTCACTCGAACGTTTGCTTACATTACAAGTGGATTCCAGTACAGAGATTTATTTGTACAAGTGTCTGCAGCAACCCCGATAGAAAATTTTTTGCCTAATTTATAGCTAATAATATCCCAAAAACGACATTACTAAGATACGTTAAGCGATGGAGTGACACATGCGCAATACTGCGCCTATCGCTTCGAACTTATAATTTGAATTTTTCACGATTTTTTAGCGAAAATTTACTATAAAAATTAGCTAAAAGTTTTATTAAAAATCCTACTTATTATTAGAGAATAGACTAATTTTGCTCGTGAAATTTCTAACAGGGAACTGTGAAACCATAATCCTTTGCCAAGAAGTAATAGCATAAGTGTCATTTACTCGATAATCCGGGAGATTTGTTTCAAGGTATACAGCTGAATTATTTTAGAATATAGTTGTTTGCTCATTACATAGCTCGTTAGGTTGATTGCGGTTGGGATTTAGCGGCATCTTTAATTTGGTCATCTAAAGATCACCGAATGGACTGTTATTTAGTGTGGGTTGATGAGCCACTTCCGTTTTATCACCACAATATCTCACCGGATCTAACTAACTACTAGGCAATTTCAATGACACCTATTACTTAGCTGAGTTATAAAATGAGAGTATGACTATATGCGCGATTTATCGTTTGGATAAAGAATAAATGCTTAAATATATATTTGAATAGCATGATGTACTATATATTATTGGGATTTTTTTTCTTTTCGCACTGCAACGTATAATTATAAATTATACGTTATTACATGGTACCTTATTTCGGAAATCGATAGGCTAATCTTCTATGCAGTAATCGTTTTGTTAATGAACCTATTTTAACAGTACGTATACACAATGTATTTATCGATTTTATTCTGATTACTATTTATCCGTAGTATCTTATATTCCAATTAAAATAATTTCCGCAAAAAATCCTCTTATTCTTTAAAATTAAACTATAAAAAAAATGGTTACTAATTATCGCTTGTGCAATCACATTTATACAATTGTAAATATGCTAACATGGTATTGCGTATCTAAATACTGAATGCAATGTCGAGAGTTGTGCGAGATTATACGACAATGATAATTTACGAGTGAGTTCAATGAGGCCTTATTAAAGACGTTTAATTTATATTAAAGAAATAAAGCGTGGATATAAATTACACAGGGTAAGGGATCAAGTATTTTCTTTTATCTCTCAAGAAAGAGGATTCGCAGCTAGTGTCTCTCAGTACTTTTTGTCGGGCGAGGAAACGGGATTTAGTACTCACGGCTGGGTTCTGGGAAGTAGATGAAATGCTTCGCGCTTTACGAGGACCTGGTCTGTTTGAGGAGAAGCAGTTGTTAAATTTTAACTATATCGAGTTGTCAATTTCTTTTAAATGCCTCATACACATTCCGCACTTGGAAAGCCTACTTATAAGGAAAATTGGAAGTAATTCCATTAAAAAGGAAATGTTACAGCTGGCTGGAAATGATGTTGAAAAGATCTTCTTTGTTTACGTTATAGCGTTATAGTGTTATTGCATCGTGAAATCTTTGCGAACGAAATTGAAGCTCGTGAATACTTTTGACCTTTAGATAAATTGAATTCTCAATAGTTTAAATGTTCGGAAAAAATTAAATTAATTCAAAGATAAGAAAGAACTGTCGTTTAGTTGATTATTTTAACGTATTTATTATCTTGTTTATTTGAATTCAATTAGCTGCAATTCAATTTAATTTATATAAAATATAATTAATTTAAATAAATTTATGCAGTATTTTTCAACAATTTCATGTGATATAAATGTTTCTTCTACGAACAAAGCTGAATGTAGTACCATATAGAATCGACTATTATACTCATGAAAATGTTAGTATCACAACACTTATAAATATGCAGCGAAACCGTACAGAAAAAAGGCAGCCAGCGAGATTTTCAGTCAGAACTTTGTTTATATATGTGGCTCCAAACTTTTCTACAGCATAACTTTAGGCAAGAATATACTTTCTTTATCCACATATGCCACAGTAACAAAAACTACTACTTTATCTGCTTGACCGCTTTCTGTCCTATGAGTTTGATAAATAGCGCCCTCCTCGTATACCTGCTTATCTCGGAAATGTTTCGTCCTCATACGAAACTTTCTAACGCGTGCATATTAGAGCTGCTATTAGATTTATGTATCGATTCGAAATACGCCATTATTCATCGTTCTTTCATTCCATGTTTATTTCGTCGATATGCTAGAATCACCGTGTTTGCGGACATCAACAAAACAGTGCTCGTGATACTCTAATTCATAATTTACAACTTTAATATTGCCTAGTTCGTTTATAGACCGCATTATTGGATACAATTGAAAATTGTTGATCCAAACTATTTATTAACGAAATTTGGAACTCTCAGTTTGATATTAATGTTGCTGATAATAATGTAACATCTCTAGAGGTGAAAGTGTGACGTTGACTAATGCTGGGACATATTTCCATGAAAGCATATACTTTGTGAAAGTTTACAGTATGCAGTAGTGGTAAATATGTAACCAAATTACAAGCCCAACATATCATCTCCGATTAATTCACAACCTGTAGAGTTTGGAGAACTTTTACTGCGAAACAAATCCCTGCAATTGCATTTGTACAAACACAGCCGATATTGAAAACGTCAATTTTTCTCGGCGTGCAAGGAACGTTTACTGCGATCTGGTCGATTTTTTCTAAGAGCATGTATAGGCATGACAGGCAGGCAAAGTAGCCAATAGCCAAGTCTATCGGTGTCTACCATTAAAAAGCCTCGCTCTATACTTCAACCCTCGAGAAGAAGATTCATACGAAAATAAAATCTATATAATAAATCCAACGGAGTCAAAAGCCGCGCGCTGGGCGTATCTCAATATCCGTAATATTTAACCTTCAATCTAGAACGAACGTTGCGCGTCATGCCCATTAACTACGGCCGCGATAGATTTAAACGCGACGTTAAATTAAGTGCCAACGTCAACATAGTCGGTGATTTACTCGGACCGGGTGGCGGGGGTGGTAAGCGAGTTTTCTTACACCGAGGCAGCGTAGGTACAGGCGGCGGCTCCGCTCCGCCAAGGGAATAATAATTACGGAATAATGTCGAGGGCTTTGTACGTCTGAGCTGGCGGCGCGTCGCCTTTGTGCGAAAAAAAAAATGAATTAATCCTCTGCTACGCTGTTAACGGCATGTGCAACGACGTACCCACCCTGTAGTAATGGCGCTAAGAAAATTCGATAAAAGTGTTTGAAATTATCCGCGCGCTCGGCTGTTGTATGTGTGTATATAGAAGTCGCGCGAGGCGATGGTTCAAGAGTGAAAGGAGAGTCGAGATTGGTCAGGAGAGTTGGACGCGCTTTTATATGCTCGCCGCCCTTAGCGGAATCTCCGCCCTCGCGATGAGATTTATTTTCCGTTACGAGCTTTTCTTTTAATGGCGCGAATTTATTGATTGATGCTTTATCTTTCATCGAGTTTGGAGTGCGGCCAAAGTCGTTCACCTGTGAAATCGTCCTCGCCTTTGATGGCCACGGATTCGCAGTACGTTTATTGCTAGCGGCGCTATTTTGACTTATAAGTTAAAGAGAAACGATTGGACGAAATTTGCTCGTTTCTTCGTGCAGGCTAGTAAATTTGGATGTACTGAAAAAGGCGCGAAAATGCTTTTGAAGTGAGTTTTCAAAATCAACAAGAATCAATCCGGGATCAGGTTAAATATTAATATATGAAAAATTTCTCTATTCTGTATGCATGACATTACGCAATGAAAAACTTTGTGTGCAAATACTATCGAGATGAAAATACATGAAAAAACGTTCCATGAATATTTTCAATTTTTCTATAAATAGATCAAACGCATTTGAATTTGATTTACCCAAACAATGTTTTTTAACGAGCTTCGTTTTAGTTCAAACAAACTTATTTCTCAACATACTTATTCTATAAATCTGGAAGTTATACCTTGGAAAATCGCTTCTGGCTCTAAAAGCAAGAGAAAGTCTATTAGAATTATTTATGTTATTACTATCAGAGATAGAATCATACGGACTGAAGTTCTATCAATTGAATTTAATGTACTTTTTAAAAATATCTATCTCTTTTATGTATGAGCACTTTCGTTAGAGATGTATATTGGTATATTATTTGTATGAAAGGCATTTTTATTCATAATTAAATTAATTTAATAGTAAAATATCCAGAAATACAAAAAACCAATAAAAACGGTATCAAAATTTAGAATATTTTAAAAATACATTGAATAATATATACATTCACTTAATTTTTTCTTTTAAATAATTTCACAGATTGAAAGATATCCTTGTTATTCTTATTGAA
This sequence comes from Megastigmus dorsalis, assembly GCA_900490025.1. NCBI lineage: Eukaryota > Metazoa > Arthropoda > Insecta > Hymenoptera > Megastigmidae > Megastigmus > Megastigmus dorsalis. Next base: position 26,442 of record UELU01142747.1, read on the forward strand.
GTGACGGTTTACAAGGAAGAAAACACGTACGAAGGACGTTTTTTAACAACTTTATTTTGTGATTCTTCACATGCGCTCGCAGCTAACGTTATCAAAGCTGAACAAACCTTCATTAAAGACTTTTATATTCATAGGAAGAAATTGATTGCGAAGTACTTAATATGCATGACAAATAATTGGGAACTACCGCTGGCACTTCATCAAAACAATTTTGTTAATGATCATTGCTCACGAGGGTCATCCTATCAAATTTTTGAATATTGATCAGACAAAAGACGAAAAGCGATTTGGAAACTATGTGATCTCTTTGAGTTAACGTGCAATTTCGTAAGGTGAATTTCCATCTGAAACAAATCGAATTCTGCTTTTCTTTTTTTTTTTTTTGTTCTTCTATTATATTACATTCTTATAAAGTAGTGATGTTTATTCGATACTTTTGTATAGTAATATTTTGTCATTCGAAGAATATAAAACTATGAATCGTTTTTTTTTAAATATATTTATCATTTTCGTAAGAAGAAATTAATATTGCAAATTTTATGAATATAATATCTTTCTTTATTCCAAAGGCGAACAAGAAAAAAATACCTTATTACTCAATGTAAATTTTCTACTCGGCGATCTATTTCCTCTACTTACGTTCTCAAATGTCATCATTGATAAAAATTTTATAAAGTACGGTTAATAATTTAATTTTCTCGTTTTAAAATAAAGCTTAGAAGTAAATTTTTGTATCTAAATTTTCTCCTAACATTTTCAATCTTGATTTTATACAATATTATTACAGATTTTAGCTATGTAATATCAATATAGTTTTTTGCATTACTCAACTTCCAATATTCTACTCCGCTTACCATTCGAGACAGTTGTTTGTTATTCGAGTCATTTTATTAGTTTTAAAAGGAATTAACTAAATCGGTCTTTGAAGTTTCGTGGAAAATGTGTAAACTTTTGTAGAACTCCAAAACTTATATCTTTTACCATTAGATTGCGTAATTCAAACGAACTTGCGACTTATTTTAGCCTGAACTATGTAATTTCCAGCCAAGTTTCTTGCTGAAAAAGAAGTATAAAAGCTACCGACACCCTTGTAAAGATTTCCAAATTCACAGCTGGGCGGTCGTCCACGCTCGATAGTATATATTTGGCGTGACCATTATTTGGATGGGTCGCTGCATTACTGATGAAAGCTCAGCAATATCTTTTACGCTAATCGAAGAATGTACAGGGATTACATATGCTCTTTTATAAAAAATATTTAAAAGTGACATTTCTACCTGCTGTTGATAGCTCGAGCTTTCTTCCAAAGGAGTGATTGCTATGATCACTTTAGGCAAATGTGAGAGCAGTCGGGATTCGGAATGGAATGAGGGATAAGATTATATACACCACTTGCACAACTTGATAGAGCTCTGATGAGAGGTGCGACTTATTCAAATTACGGCACAATTGAAGAATTGAATAAAATTTATCTTAATATGGTTTCACTTGACTATGACGTATACGAGATAACTCGTCCCACTGGAAATCTCTATTTCGGACTAAATTTGATAATATTAAGTAAGTAGTATGGAAATATCTGAGTGAAAATAATAAAAGAAATGGAATGAAGCGCTTCTTCATTTAATTGGCAATTCGAAAAGTTGGCAGTCAATTAATTGGTATCAGCCTTTGCCCAAGACTCGAAATATCTGAAAATCATTGGTTAGAGCAGATCCAAGCTGGTGGAATATCTGGAGTTCACATAACATATATACAGTAACCAAATGTAAAATTTGAATGTCGCATGATCATGAAATCTTATCAATGTAGTTGAAGAGGAGCTGCTGCTGTATGTATACGATACACTGGAGTATTAAGTTGTTGCTTGCAGAGGTATACTCTGAAAGAATTTGAATAGCTTAAGCTCGTGCTATACAATTTGAGAGCAGAAAATTTCATTTGCGAAGCATACAAATTTGAGAGCAGAAAATTTCATTTGCAAAGCATACAAATTTGAGTGCTTCAGCAGGAATTCCGAATTGATTGTTGTACGATCGCTGTTAAAATGTTTATCGCTCAATTAAATAGAGTCGTTTTGAAAATATACTGTTTGTTTAGTGTTGCGATTAAATATTCTTGCTGTGCAATTTGCATTAATATTTAGTAAGTATCTACATTTGATTGACTAATGACATTTATCGTACGAGAAGTTTGAATTGTTACGTTGACGAATGCACTGATGCGGGGGCAATAGTTTCAGCATTGCAAAGATATTCTTGATGTTGGTAAAGGTATATAGGCGGTCAATCATTGGTTTAACCAACTTCAAAGTCCGTTCCATGGAAGTAAATAATTTTATGAAGGAAGCGATCGCCATACAAAGTACTAATTATAATTTATAGCTTCGCTATTTCAAACATCAAGTTTGTAAGATTTACAAATGAAAATAGTTACGAAGTACAAACAAAGATTTTCATTTTTAACCCTGAACATATATATGTATGTACAAATGAAGAATGCAGCATGTAATACGTACTACAAGCTGACTTTTCTACAGTTTTTGCAGAATATCGATTTCTAAGTCAGGGCTACATGTTTGTTTAATCTTGTGCATTAGCGCATATGAAAAGAATATGGTGCTTCTCGGTAGGATGCAAGTGGAGTGCATGAATGATAACTTCCGTATTCTATAGACACAATAGAATATAACGCCTCTGTCGTCTTGCAATTTTCAGCAACTTCTGTTTGGTATGTGCGGTTTCTGCTTTCAAGCGACTTAATGCACTCTCCGCGTTCTATTTTCACTGCTATTTCATGCCGTGGATATTTTTCAAGAAGGAGAGGTGACTTGGGAAAAGTGCCGCAGTCCCGTTATTAAACGATAATATTGATGAGAGTAATGCGATTGTGGCCACGATAAAAAGTTTCGAAGCAGAAACGATAAGCTGCGCTTACATGGGGACGATCTAAAGTATGCCCATTAATAAGGAAATTTAATTTGAAAATCCCATTAAACCGTGGATTTGACAGTTTATCAGGTATATAGTGTACTAAATGTGCAATAAAAATTTCAAAGAACTTGTCACTTTGATTAATAAATAAATTAATGTAATGCTGGATTTCAGCGATAAGAAAAACATGTACAGTTTCATTGTTCTACGAGAATGGAGACAGACTGTGTGTATCGATTTCAATAGAATACTGCTCTCGTGCTACTGATATTTACTGATTTCTGAGTTCTACAAAAGAAACGATCTCAATTTGAAAATCTAAGATAAGAGGATCTCTTAAAATTAATTTTCTTTCAGAAAGCAATGTGAATAAATTCGACGTTAATAAATGTATATCGAGATATTAATAAATTGTTACGTACATATAAATTCCAGAAAAATGCAAAAACCGTACACAAATTGTAGAAATCATTAGTTATATTTTTTGCTCTAATCTTATAACCACTGAAGAAGACATTTTTAAAATTTGGTTCAAGCTACTGCACATACTGATATAAACGCTGAATGTGAGCTTAATATAAAGGTACGTTAAGCGACCATGTATCATGACCATAACGTTTGAGTGCGTGACTACACTGTCTGAAAGATTATCATACAAAGGATATATAAATCTACATCTTTAAAACTTTTACGATGCACAAATGATTATACGATAAGACATTCGTAAGAGAAAGATTGAGTTGAAATGTAAAAGTTACAATTGAACTACTGAACTACGTGTTCAAAATATTTTGTTGCCATACCTGATAATTTTTTTTATGTGAATAATATTTATCAATGAAAAGAATAACACTGCTAAAAGTATTGTACTGCACCTTAGAACGAAATTTCCAGTCAAAATGATATATTACCTACTATAATATATTAAAAACTCAAAATTTCTGCAGTAGCAAAAGTGTAAGTTTAGTGTTCTACCATTTTCATGAAAATAGTTTTTATGTCGAGAAGGAATTTCTTTTTTAGATTACTTGACATATTTTTTTCTTTATTACACGTTTATATATATCAAGAAGTCCATTTCTTAAAAATTATTATGCTTTAAAATGCTCTTCTTACTTTCGAGATGTTACTACGCTTCTTGCATTTTGAGTGGCAAGCTATTATAAGAATTCACGATGCAATTTTAGAAGACTAATAATATGATTAGTATCTAACAAAGTGCATGCGCACAGATTCAATATTATTAGCATAATAGAATATGCAAATTTTTCAAACTTCGATTATCTATTAATTGATAGATTATCTGGATCGTATTATATATGTTTTAGTGTTAAATATGAGTAAGTTTAACAGATTGAATAATAAATGTTATGGTTTTTGTTTGAGTTTGAATTTTAAAAATAGCAACATAATTTATTATATTTCGTTCTTATATTTGATAAGCAACACAATCAATATTCAAAGCTCATAGGTTCTGAAAATTATAAAGGAAGCGACCATTGACAGTAATACCTATATCATAAATATAATCTATACATCTATAAAGCAAACGACAATTTCTACAGTCAACTGTTGGGTTTATCTGGTGTTTTATCTGAAATTTCGATCAATATAATATTATTGTACAGCATTAAGAGTTAAGGAAATAAAATATTAATTCATTTTTATTAAACTGTCAAATTTTATTTCTTTCTTTATCGTATTTTCTTCCTTTAATTTTATTCTTAGCCCCCTTTCTTCCCCACGTTTTTCTTATTCTGTGAAATTTATCACAATGACTAATTTGATATATAGTTGTGAAGCATTGTTAGAGTAATATCATATTTCCGACTTTAAGTTTTTTAATTCTCAATACAATGGTATTTTTCATGATCTAAGAGACTCGCGAACAAAATGAGTTTTACACGGTTTTAATTTTGAATAAAAAAAAAATAATGGAACGTACTTACTGTACGTATAGTTCCTTAGAAAAAATATATTTGGTTCGCTTATAAAATATAGTGAGAAGAATACTTTTGAACAAAAATAATTACTAGCATTTCAACTCATTCACATGAAAATAACACCAATTATTCTTAATCTTTATATTCTTTAGTATATTTATATTAATCGTAAAAACCATAATTTAATTTAAGAATTAAGATCAGTAAATATTCTTCGAAATAAAAGGAAATTCGTTAAAATTTTTTAATTCAAAATATCAATTTTGTATGTGCAACCCTTGGCTCTTTATCCGCGAAAGACTCAATCGTCGCGGTGTCGACTCTTATTTTACAGGGTTGCGCAACCGCGAGCTGCTCGCGTTTAATTCGCTGCACATCCTGCTAAGACGCAATGCGAGGGGAGTGATCGAAGATGGAGGCAAAAGAGAAAGATGGTAGCAAGTATGCATTAGAAGCAAGTAACGGGGACGGCGCGCGGCGCTCAAAGGAGTCCAAGCTATAGACTGCGGGATTAACCGAAGGCAGCGAGAGAAGCAAACACTTGCCAGTTAACCCCCACCCCCTTTTCTAATAAACGCAAGAAGATCTCGCGAGAGTCTTTCCTTGCCACACCGCCGACAGGAAGAATCTATACGTGCAAACGTGCCTCGTGTCGCTCTCTCTCTCTCTCTCTCTCTCTCTCTCCTTCTCTCCCTCTCTCGCTCTCACGTCTCAACTTCTCTATTTACCCTGGTTTATGAGATAACATAGAGAAGACGTAAGCCAGGTAATTAAAGTCTACCACCAATCTCCGAACAAAACGCTCTTTGAGGAAGAAACTGAGACAGAGGCTGTGCAGGTGGTAAAGTGCGAGGGTAGAGGAAAATGAGAGAGACAGAGAGAGAGAGAGAGAGAGAGAGAGAGAGAGAGAGAGAGAAGGAGTAAAAGAAAGATTGCCGAGTATCAAGATGCTGTAATGCCAATTTAATGACTTCAGCTTCATCGCGGAGAAAGTCTTTAAGTGAAAAATAATACTAGGTGAATAATTGCCAAGAGTGTCGTCTCGTTCCCACCCCGAAAACTTGATCGGTGGAGATAAGTAGTTTTAAACATCTTTCAGGATTAATGCCGAAATAATTCGTTTTCTTCAATTATGCCTATAGCGCCATCCAATAATTGCACGTTATTCCAAATGACTTTTCCGATATTAGATGCCATCGAGCTGTGCCAGAGAGCATTTTTATTGAAGTAGAGAATAAATAGGTCCACCGAGCGAACAAAAGTATAACGTAGATTGCCCAGGAAATTTATAGTTTTCTATTAAGAAGTTCCGACAGTTAGCTTAACAATAGCTAAGGAGAGCACTTGTTACTAAAAGTTGTGTTATCTGAGCGTGTATTTTTTGTTGCAAGCCTCGAACTTTTCTATCTGAGTACCTTTTTCATCGGTAGTCGCAACATTCCAAGCCAGCAAACGTTTTCTGAGAAATTATAGTTTCTTTCGTAAAACAATAAAAAAATTTATGTTTAGACGGATCTGAGATTATTTTATTATGACTTTCACGGTTATGAGATTCAATAACATACGAATCCACAATGGTATTTATCAAAATATTTGTAAAAGAAAAGAATACATATATAAATAAATATCTATAAGAAGGATAGAGGGAAGCGGAAAATATGGATCAAATACGCCTAAGCGATTTCACACGTCATTACTGAAGGGAAACCTATATACATTATTTTGTAAGCATCATTTTCTTATCTGTGGGTATAAAACAGTGTCTATATATTGCCTTTTATCAATATTTAGCAAATAATTTTTTTGTATTTCTAAAAAGCTTAAATTTTATGTCAATAATTTTTTTATCTTATTGCTTATAATAATTATATAGACTTCAAATAATGACGGTATAAATTAAGTGTCTGTCGCATCTGCAACTATATTAGGATGTTTTATGTCGATAAAACTTGCTTTTTACATTTACTGTTATCTCGTGAATGCTAAAAATAGTCGCTTTGCTTCATTTGGCAATATTAATGAGATTTTAAAGAACATAATATTATCTTCTGATTTACTGCGATACTTTCTTCATTATGTTCATCCAATATCGTCAAGCAAAATAGAATTCCACTTATAGAAGCGTATTTCTTTTCTTATTTCATGTCGCCGTATTTGAGATCTGTTTTTCCTTGCAGATAAGTCATTTTAGTGTTGAATGCGAAAGATAAAGTTGTACGCGATGTTTATCCGCTATGAAGTCAGGTTTTCTTAAGGGTATCGTGAAAATAAGGAAATATATTGTTTTTCAACTTTGTTATAAGGTGAAATAAACATGTTTTTTTTCTGGTTAAACGCATTATTTGCATTAAAAAAATGTTTTTAATTGGAAATTGGAACTAAAGTGTAGTTTTAGCTCCCATAAAGGCACAGAGAAATAGAGATTGTAATTATCACAGCTGAAATTAGTGTAATGCGTAGGAGTGAAATCATGAATATTTAAAACCAATTAAAATTGAGCAAGGGTTTCGGAGATATGGTGATTAAAAGTAATCGAAATGTCAGTTTAGAAAATTATAACCATTTGAAGTGATTTGCGATTGTAGTTTTTTTTAAGTTTATGGTATTATATTTTGACAGACTTGGCAAATATAAAAAGTATAAAAAGTGCTAAATAATTTACTCTGCAGTCTTGTGCACTATAATTTGCAATAAATCTACTTTATACATGAATTAGGAATCGACTGATCGAAAGGGAATGTATTAGCCCTATGATTTACTGACATGCAACGCACCGAAAGTCTAAAATTGCTCTCCACTTCACAGGCTTGAAGCATATACCATTTTTACACAGCGAAATAAGTGCAGTATTTGAAATAAGAAAAAGAAAACAGATGCTATGGAGCTAGCGAGTGTTTCTGCGAACGCCTCGAAAGAAAACTAGATGCTGAAACAAAGTAATTTCACTCTTATTATATACCTAAGTATTATTCCAACCAGAACCTCGCAATCAAAATAGCAAAGGCTATGTATTGTCAGCTATAATCTGAAACGTGCAGTGCTTCGTATTTACGAGTATGTATGCATAATTTGAGATAAAATTTTAAGAAGCTACTAATTCCGAAGAAAATATATACACAGTATACATTATCCTATATCTCATAATTTATAATATGATTATCAAAATTTAATTAAACGTATTAGTAAATGTACAGAATTCTTAACAAATATATCGTAAACGGTATTTCTTATGTATTACACATCAACTATGTTGCAAAAAAATTATATCGATATAATGAGGGCCGTTCTCACTCCATACTTCTTTAAAACAAATATATATATATATATATATACACAGGCACATCCAATTTTATTTTAGTATCGCGCAATATATACAAGTGAATAAGGCTATAATTTTGTCCAGTAAAACGGAAATTGTAGAACGTGGGGAACAGATTTTGAATAAATTTGGATGCTGCAGAGGATTTGAAGATACAACGAAATTGATTTTCACCCTTTCCGGCTATACGAGGATTTTCTTAAATTCCAAAAGTAGAAATAGCTTTTATCCTATTTCGAGTAAGAGAAGATTTAAAAAGTTACTTACTGTAAGGTCTTAAAATACAATTTTTCAATACATCAGGATAGTCATATTTTTCGTATCCCAGCAATAGTAAGACATCGTTCTATGCATTCAAGTTCCAATTATTATTTATTATCATTGACAATTAAAATCCAAGATAATATTATTTTCTGTACCTTTTGTTTATAGGACAGTTATCGTACTAAGTAAACTTATGATTTGATTTACACTCGCACCATCCATAATTAATCAAAGCATTTAAAATTCATCACATTTTAAACATTTCGGCTACGATATAAATGTTGCATTGTCCTTGGTATAAATGCAAACACGGCAAGTACGCGAGCGCTCAAGTTCACCGTTCGGCTATACATTATTTGTATTGATAGCCATAAATATGTACGGCACTTTGAAGAGCAACAGGTTGGATTTATACATGTACAGTTTTAAACGGACGTTTATCCGTTTCGCTTAGCGACGTTTCTAAACTGTCAGTGGCGAGGGGGTTGGGTTGGGTTGGGTTGGCATAGTTAACGAAAAATTCGATTTTAACATAAGCAGATAGCACGTTGTAATACAAAACACCCTGACAACCACCGAATTCAATAGGATTTTCAGCCACTGGGCCGCGAACTGTTACGACGCACCGAATTCGACAGCTCACCGACCATCCATGAATTATGCATCGCGCACAAATCTCGCGAGCCGAGCGTATCGATCGAATGTAAATTAAAAGCGAAGTGCCCTTTTCTTTCTTTTCCTTCGTTTCTTCTCTCTTCCATTGAGCATCCCTTCTATAGGAACACGAGTGGGCGATCGTGGTACAAAAAAAAGTTTCGCCTCTCCAGAGTTTTGCGCAAAAAAGCTGCCACGCATAGACAATCGAGGGTATTGTATACGACGAGGAATGTTGATGACTGAGAGATGGGCATTAAATTTCATTCTTCCGCGCTGCGAGGCCATGCCTATTTAGGACCTATTTTGCTATTCCTCCCGGGGCATGAGAGAGAGAGAGAGAGAGAGAGGGAGGTAGAAACAGCGGAATGAAAGCAACGGCTGCGATGGGCAGTATAAGATATAGTGCGCGCCATATTTTTCGCTTCTGCAGCCGCAGCCTCGCTGCGTCGATGATTCCTTATCATTCGCGCAGGAGCCCTATGGGGAGAGCAAAAGAGCGTAAATAATGAGGAGCGGTAGGGGGGAGGGGAAGGGGGAGCTAGGATGAAGGAGAAAAAGCATGAGCTCTCGTTAGAAAGCTGTCTCTCTCTTTATCGTTCAGCAGCTTGCGAGCAGTATAGTTGCGTGCTCCTTATATCCAGACCTCTCGGTGCGCAATAAAAGTGCCTCGAGGAGAAGAAAGAGAGAGCGTTATCGATCGGTCACAAGCTTGCGACACTTTCATACCCTCCCACACGTACATACATCATTATATATCTGTACCTATGCAAGTCTCTCTCTCTCTCTCTCTCTCTCTCTCTCTTTCTCTTTCTTGTTTTCAATCTTGGATGCACTTGTCGAGAGCTTCTATTATTATCCTCTCGGCACATATCGTGTCCCGGCGCGTCCGATTATACATGCACTCGAACTACTCGATCCGTCGCAGTTGCACAGTGCACGAGGGACTCGGACGTACCCCGTGCACACGCCGCATATATATATGTACTTCTTCTCAGCGCCTCGTGCTCTTGCGTTGATATGCATTAAACTCCGGAGCGTGGAGGGGTGGGGGGTGGTAGGGAGGTAGACTGCGATCTATTGCGTGCAGACTCTGTCGCGTTATACTGCTCGTGCGAATTGAATGCGAGCGCACGTGCAAAAATATGCCACGCTCGCAAACATTGTCGCGAATTAGTCGGTCGAGACAGCTATCGTATACATACGCATGTCGCGGAGGTTTTAAAAGTGTGGACTATTGCGCGCGAGCCGTCGAGAAAGGAGGCAAATTAAGTTTCAGTATGTAGCCTCCTCACGTATACGTATATAGGCATCGGCCACATACGCATGCACCATTTGTTTCTCTGCGCGCGTCGCGAACGTGCTTCGAAGCTGTTAATCCTCTTTCTTTTGTTCTTCCCGCGCAAGCGCGCGGCTTTGGGTGCAGATGCAATTGCATCGGTCCGCGCGCGCACCTCTGGAACGTAACCGGCTTGTGCAGATGGGAAACCCATTTTCCTCGAGAGTTTCTATTCGCTTCATTAAACACTTCTATTACCCGGGGATTCCCGATAACGCCGACGCGATCCTCCAGCCAGTAGAACGTAAAACAGCTTGTATCTAGTGCAGCTACTCCTGCCGCGGGTGATTCCTCTCGTGATTTGTTGCCCGGGTTTTTCGGTGTATAAAACCTACTTGGGCCGATATTATAAATGATACGCTCGACCCGGCGAAACTGGAACTTTTGCCGTGTTACACTTTCGCTTTTATACCCGGCCTGCGCTTGTTTTTTTTTCCCTCTCTCTATGACGATACTTTAACGCCGTCGACGCTACAAGGCTTTACGTTCGGTTGGATAGTCTCTCGCTCTCTCTCTTGAGTGAGGATGTCGATGTTCTCGCGCTTAAAAGATAACTTTCGAACTGTTTTTCTATCGCCCTTCCCACCCGCCTATAGTCTGGCTTTAGAGTAATTGTTTCCGAGTTGTTTCCGAACACCGGCCTTTGATACATTGAATAAAATAACATTCGGAGAGATGGCCACTTGGGGGGTTCGACGTTGAAAATAAAGAGCGACGCGAGCATTGTTATCCTTCGAGCGCTTAAAAGCGACGACTTGCTCGACAATGGCCTTCTGCCACTGTCGGACACTGATTTTTCTGGTACATATATACAGCTCGAATTTATTGCTTACTTGTTTTGTGTGATCGATGTAGATTTCGTGATGAAGTAGTACATTGAAAACGCGAAACGATAAAACTATATTTATCATTGTATTATCATTGTATTACTATTATGAAAATATTATGATAAATCAGTTGAACTGAGGCGAGATTTTCATACGCATTTTCTTCTCTTATGCCAATGATTTAAACTATATTATTTTTTGTCACGCCTTATATTCATTGCAAACGTGTATGGACGACGAATCGTTTCAATTTTCAGAATAAAAAAACGACCCAAAACCTCGAATTTTCAAGATCTTTTTCAAGGCTTTTTTTTTAACTAAAAAATTTGAAAAAGATCATATCCGACGTATTTTGAGCTGTTCTTTCGAATGGTGATACGGATTTTTTGTTAAAATACTCCTGCAAAAATTTGGCGTGTTTTTCACGAATAAAAGTTAAAAAAAATTGGAAATTTTCAACTTTATGAATTTTTTTCATAAGGAAAATGCTATGACAATAATTCAAAATACTGCAAAAAAATGCAATCGATGTTCAAATATTACGAGAAAATTTTTTTCATTTTGCAATATTTTGAATTATTGTCATTGCATTTTCCTTATGAAAAAAATTCGTAAAGTTTAAAATTTCCAATTTTTTTTAACTTTTTTTCGTGAGAAACACGCCATATTTTTTGCAGGAGTAAAAAAGCCTTATTGAAAAGTTGAAAAAAAGCCTTGAAAAAGTTGTTGAAAATTCGGGGTCTTGGTCGTGAATGGGTTAAGAAGAGAAGCTCAAGAGCTTTCGTCGCTTGCGTCTAGTTCTCGTGTAAAAAATCTAGGTGACAAGGATTCATATTCAGATTGACTTTCCTCTCTCTCATTGGAAATCACTTTCCATTCCGTAAAGTAAGATTCGAAGGAGCGCGGGAAAGGTGTCGAAGTCGAATCGATACTTCTTCAATTAACCATCCACTTTGCACGATACGCTCCCTGAACAGTATTTCTAAGTCATCCTCTTAGCGATCATCGTAAAAATTCATCTCGACGCGAACTCCATCTTTTTTCCAACCCAGCATATCGGCGTCGATTAGCTCGTTCGAGAGTCCATTTCGAGCTGGAGTAGTTTAAAAAGCGTCAAAAGAAGCAAGGGAACGGTGGCTACAGTGGGTTAAAATTGGAAGCTAACGATCCTTCTAGTGTGGCGCGCAACCGAGCTTTAATACCCATTCCAATAGAAGTACTCCTAATGCATATATATGCGTGCAGGGCCGGGAAGTTTCGATTGAGATCGTCGTCAGTCAGTATAGAGAACGAGAAATAGCGATTCGACGCGCGCGCAAAGAGCTGGGGATATCGGTGGGGTACTTTCCCGGAGCTGCTGCTGCGTGCGTGAAAAGTTTCGCCCTTTCGCTTTCATCGTTCTATTCCCCACTCCGCCATGGATGCCGCGGGCTATAGAGGGGAAAGACTCGTTCGCTTTTTTTTTCCTTCTTCGCCCTCCACGCACTCATTCGGGTCAGCACAACGATCATGACACGCGCGCGCGCGCGTGTGTGTCTGCTCAGACGGTGCGAAGCTTTTAACAACTTTGTTTCCTGGAGGGTTTCCCTTCAGCTTTTTCGAAATAAATCGCTGCGACGTCGACCCGCAGCTCGTCCTCCTCCTCGTCTATACAGCGAGCAGCTTTCTCTTCCCCCCAACCCCCGTCGCTTTTTAACCGCGCACAATAGCTGTCTCCACTGGCGCTACTTCTCTTTCTCTCCCGCGTACAGGTTTGAAGAGACACCACGAGGATTTTCTTGCGTGTGCCCCAGAGCGCCGAGCACTCGAGAGTCGCCTATACGTGTCATCGGTCAAGCGCACGACTTGTCGACAATCCCCTCTCTCTCATAGCTATATGTATAGAAGCAGAGACGGTGTTTGTGCGTAGGAGAGCCAAAGGGTATCGAGGGAAGATCGTTAAGCGTTTAAGTGCTTCCGACGACGACGGGAGCGACGACTATGAGGACGGCCGTGTGTACAATACATCCTATAACACGCGCGCGGCGGCCCGACTCTATAATTGCGTCAATACGCACGGCTCCTCTGTCGCGTGGACCGCTGCTGACTAGCGAGACGTGAAAATTCACCGCTTCTAACGACATAAAACGCACCGGCCCGTGAAGCAATGGCGACGCGAGCGATCCGCAATCCCTTGTTACGGGTAATATTCGTGCGGGGCGCGCGTGCGACGATGACCGATTTTCGATGTTGGCTACGGCGGAGCTATGATAAATATGCGCGCCTTTTTTTTTTGTTCACCATCATCGATCGTTATATCGTAAAAGCATCAATTTCCCTCGTTTATGTCGCATCGCGAGGGTCTAGACACGCGCTCTTACGATCCGAGTGACTCGAAAATATAGTCGACAAATTCGTTTATTTTTTTCTGCTTTCCGATTGTCGCGGCGTCTGGCAATTATTCTAATGATCCCTCGTGGATGATCGTGTTCTGATCTGTGGAGCGTAATGGGGGGCCAGTTTAATTTTATGCATGAGGATATTCAAGGCTGCGGGCGGTTTTCTATCCGCGATACTGTCCTTTCACGTTAAAAATGAGCAGCCGTTGAACGATGGAGTGGCTAAGAGGTCGAAATTCGTGTCCTAATAATAAGTCGCGATAAAGACGGGGGGTTTCCTTTTTCGTGAATCTTCCAGGACCGAGATTATACCAACTGGGACATGGAGCAGAATAAAGAGTTCTGCGTAAAGAGTTTCCTTGCGATTTTTCAGCGTGTATAACACATTTTAGCTGCAAATGTGATGAAAGAGAGAGAGAGAGAGAGAGAGAAGTAGCCACTCGCATTATCGCGTAGTTGAATAGCGAAAAAGTACTCATTGTCAGTCTTCGAAATCATATATAGTTGTGGTGAATGTCAAATTTCAATGTTGCAATTTGCGTTTGAAATATACACAGGATGCTGTAAAATTTAAAGCTCATTTACGTAACCCAACATTAATTATATGTATATACATAACATAAGAACGTCGAGCAAAAATTTTTGAACTCAATTGATCAATACACAGAATTTCAATCTTTTGATTTTTCTCGATCGTAAATTTATGTCCTATCTTGTAAAAGGATATTTTAAAGGCTGGCGTATGCACAGATCCATTAGTAAAATTTTTTACGTCAGTCATAAATACTTCTATGACTCGATCCTGCGACGGTGATAACTTCAATATAGAATTGAAAATTGGAATATCGTGTCGGAACCGTAACATTGTTTATTGGAATACTTATAGATAATATCTTCTTGGATGCTAAAAAGAAAAAAATAATAATGCCGTAAAATAAGCGATAAGAAAATGTTGTACCAAAGCTAATATATTTCGATCCTCATTCATACATGTTTTATTCGTATAAATAACTTGTTGTTCGAATTGAGAAAAGGGCAAAAATTCAGGTAAGAACATACACCGCTTGCTACATTTATCATTTGTTCGTTAAAAAACAGCAAGAGAATTATGTCAAGTTAAAATTCTCCTCGTATAGATCGATACACTTAAAGCGGTAGTATTGACTCTAAGTTTGTCGGGCTTCATTAAGTATCGCGTTCATACAGGATACGTAGCCTTTGTACCTGCGGCACTCTACCAGCCCTCGACCTAACTTAGTCGATGGTAGAATGTAACTTTGGAGATAATTATTTTCGATTAAGGAAATATCTAAATTAAAACTCTGTATTACATTACGAATTTTGATGGAATCTCGGAGAATTGGATTCTTCACATTTAGCATATTTTATCTTCGGTTGTTTTCATTGTTGCGCTTACACTCAACCTACAGTCATTTTATCTAATATTGAAAGCTAATATTGAAGCATAAAAATCGAAAACAATATTTACAATTTGAAAAATAGAATTTACTATAAGAAAAAAAAAATACATTAATTCTGAGGGCGTACATGTTTGAAGCGAACTCGCCAGAGAACAAGACTACAGTGTAAACAGATGCTGGTCTCGCATACTAGGGATCAGGCTAAAAATATATTATATACAACTCACGTATTTTCTCGGCGATGATTCCAGCCACAGGCGAGAGTGCAGCATGGTAAGTTAGAAGCTGCCGCGCGGTCGAGCTCCTAGATCCCGTATTGACCCTTGTTACTGCTGTATCTAGATGTCTCTCGAATTTTACGCAGCTCCTAGTCACGTTGTAAAATAGCACTTTGCCGTATGACTTCAATACGTATGAGAGGGAGTTTAGTTTGTTCTTCTGTTTACGTATAATTAATGTATTGATCTATTGTTTAGAAATAATGAATGAGTCGACTGATCACATCGAGCCCAAGGATTAAACTCATTACTTTCCGCGTTGGTGTACTTGTTTAATTACAAATAAACTTAGTAAAATCAAAAACAAGGATGAGGAAGAAAATTTATAATGATGAAAAAATATCGATTGCGAGAAAAATTTGGAATATGGCGTTTCGTCTCGGGTTACCCGCTGGGCTCATCGATAAGGTGACAGGCAACCCAATCTCTTATCTTACTGATGAGTCCAGAAGGTTACCTCGGGCGAAACGCAATATTCAAAGTTTTCTCATTTTCGATATTTTTTCAACATTATAAATTTTCTTCATTCATTACATGCTGGTCATTAAGTGATTGCAATTAAACAGTACATCAACACAGAAAGTAATAAGGTAAATTCTTTATCTGTAATATGTTAAGCTTTGTTCGTTTATTATTTTTTACTGCAATTGTGAATGACTTTTCTTCATTGCAATAAATTCACCTGATATTTCATTTATGCCTTTTACTGCATCTACACGATTTATGTTCTTAAAAATGTAGTGGTTCGTTTCCCAAGGTATCCAAATTCACCTGACCGAATTCACTTTGCTCTTCATAAAGTTTAATTTTCCACCTTCGCCGTGTGTCCTCAAAGGTGTTACATTAGTTAGCGTGGAAAACCATTTCCTGCAGTATCATTTTTCAGCGATACATCCACACATCTCTATTGCATTGCCCCTCTTATATTATGAATTTAATCCCGCGCAATTTTCCTTAAAACCACTTTTACAATCTTTGTCGGAGAATAATGGTACCAAATTGCGCTTTTTAATTAAAGTAAGGATGGACTACCCCGACTATAAGAGAAGGGTATAAGGCTTTCAGCTGAGTTTCGAGTTCATGTTCTTTTTTTTCTTCGCTTATGCGACGTTAGCAGATGGTCGTCTTTACGTCTCGTCTAAACTGCAGGATGATCCTCTACTCGAATTCTCTTTTAATAGCTAATGACTCTATATTCTTATAGGGAGCGGAAAACCTATTCCCGCGGGCCCGTGGTAATACGGAAGAATCAGATCGCTGTTTTGTCATAAAGATTTATTATTATTGGCGCTCAAATTGCAAATGCGATATGTAAAACGAAAGCTTTCTGCCCCAATTAGATGGTGTTACGTGCAATAATTAATGTAAGTCTCGAAAAGCGATAGCGAGCTTCCAGTGGAACATATGATGGAGTGCTTTTGCTGTAAGAGTCTTTTTATTAATGACCAGATGTTAATTATTTTTTATTTATTACTTTCTTTTTATATAATTTATTTTAGGTTGTGCGCTAAAATTTATTTTTATGGTAGAACACAGAATTGTTAATTTTTCGGGATGTAAAGGCGTTTGTGTAAAAGTGCAAGAAAGATATAAATAATCTAAAAATCCGCTAGCACTTAAAAATATTAATAGCTCGTATAAGAGCTTTTGCAGATTTTAAAAAATCACTCTCGTATTCAGGATCATGAGAATGCAAAACTCACATAATTTAATATTATATGGCATACTTCGCATTATACTTTCATAGCTGTGCAAATAAACGAAATTTTTCCGCTTGTCAGGTACGCGGGCAGATTCTTAGGACGTCGCGAAATATGTAAATGATGCTACTTGTACGTTACTCGTTTCATTTAGTAATATTTTTTTTACTTGACTCTTCAAAATACATATGCATTTAGAATCTGGCCAAGAGCAAGGCTTATTTTAAATTAATAATAAAAATAAGAATTATAAACACTTCAATTTTTAACAAAGCAACAATACATAACATAAAACTATAATAGCTATTTTTAATGATACACTCAAATCTTTTAATTTCGTGAATAGTTCATTAAAGAAGCATTCCACTCGATTTCATTGCATCATTATATCAGTTGAAGTAGAGAACTAGCGAAGACATAAGTATATTCAATATTTTTTCAAATTCGAATATTTCAACATGCCTCGGAAGACATAGTAAAAATCGTATTTGTAAAAGTCCACAGCTGACACCAATACTATATGATTCAACAACTGTCAGATTCGGTGCTAGTGCGGCAATAGTCGTGCAAAATTCTCAATTTCCGACAAAATCTAGACCTGCGTCGGCGAGAAAGCTTTACTTACATCGGCCTGCACCTGAAACGGCCCGGTACTTCACCTACATACTGTACGTTTATATATACCTGACACTCGTCGTATATATATACCTTTCACAGGATATCCATTAAATTGTGTAAGTTATACATACCGCTACTGGAAAATACGATGCCTTTCAACGGCAGGGTCTTGACGTAGAAAATATCCGTTGTCGATTCAATGCCCGCACCCACTTTCCGCAAAATTAACTATATTTGTCGCTAGTTATACGTTCGCGACTTGTTCAAGGTATTCGATATTGAAAAGCATTATAACTCCATCCACATTGATTTCGAGAGATTTGATTTATCAACAGACATACACGGCGATGTACTAATATTACGCATTAGATTATGCACGCGATTCATTAGCATCAGTACGCATCACTTGAGGCGCGCGCGCGAATCCATTAACCAAGTTATCCAATCAAATTAACTGACAGCACCAGAAGTTATCTCAGCCAAAATGCTATTGGATCACGGTTTGAATTTATAATCAGCCTTTTTTACACGTCTTCGCCAGTAGTTCGCAGGATAAAATAATCTTTGGCAATTCGGTTACAATACGTTGTTTGATTGTTGCGCAACCGCGTCCTTTATCCAACAAGAGAGGGAGAGAGAGAGAGAGAGAGAGAGAGAGAACGCGTCTGACGCATGCACCACGAATCTCGTATTCCTTCTTATACCACGTGGGAAGTGGAGCTATGACTCAATTTTCATGGTCTCTCTCTCTCTCTCTCTCTCTCTCTCTCTCTCGCTGCCGCAGTAGGAAAACACTGTACGTACACACACCGCGCGAAAATTGCTGTTTCGCATCGCGCGCTGTCATCGCATTGTACCCACCAACCCCATAGCCAAGATATTCGCCGACCTCTCTCGTGTCATGTGTACACACTGCAGACACGCGCGAGTACATCTGTACGGCAAGAGACAACAGAGAGATGCACGTTCTCTACCACCGCCACGAGCAATGCGGATGACCGCTTGCGTCCCGTCAGCCTGCTTATTCATCTCTTTCCAGCCGAGAGATACGTCCAGAGATAGAGAAGTGCATGTAGAGAGGATCCGGAACT
Organism: Megastigmus dorsalis; assembly: GCA_900490025.1. Classification (NCBI taxonomy): domain Eukaryota; kingdom Metazoa; phylum Arthropoda; class Insecta; order Hymenoptera; family Megastigmidae; genus Megastigmus; species Megastigmus dorsalis. The sequence goes on from UELU01142747.1 coordinate 45,207, forward strand.
GCCCTGCTTTTCGTTGTGCGCCGTACCGCAAGGCGCGATTTTACACGATAAGCTCGAGTTTGCCGAGACCCCAAACTCGTATAGCCCTTAACTTTCTTAATTTTGTCCGCTTTTTCGAATGCGACTTTGCGGGACTTTGATGATTCACGGTGATATTTTAATTAAGTTTACGAGGGGTAAGCGCGGCTTGATATGAACTCGGTTGAGATTATAATTAAAAACACTTGGTAATCTCAAGAGTATAGGCATCAGCAATTTATTCATTTACAGATTGCACAACGATGCGGCTTATTTATGTTTCGATATCAAAACAGTATTGACAATTTGTATTGATGTAAAACAGTTGCACAGGTATGGTACATTTCGATACCAATGGTGCGATAAAGTGAATTTCACATAATAAACAAATGTTCGCTCGAGGGTAAAATTTTATTTCTCGATCATATGTCGAGCCGTATTTTATGACACGACCGTGTGCGAGAAACTGAAATTAACTCATGCGTCTTTTTTCTCGCGTGCTATGTAAATCGAGCTTTTTTCATAGGACTGACATAAAATAATTATTATGATTGAAATTTGATTGAGGCATAGACCATTTCGGACGTTTATAACGGTCATCACAAAATGAATTGTAACGACACTGTGATAAATCTTAATAATGTAATTTCTTTACACTGCTTCATAAAAAGAAAAATTACTTATGGTCTTTCTTGTGTGCGTACTGAACAATGAATAGGACTGAATCAGCTAAAAAATTGTGTGGCGTACACCTTGCGCACATTTTTATTTGTTTAAAATTTTCGAAACACGATGCTAATATTATATTTGTTCTGAAATTTCCTTCATTAGGAATGAACAATTGAACAAGAGTCGTAAATTCAAAGTAGTAAGATAACCACAAATTCGGTTAGAGCGATCGGAGTAATGGATATACTGAAGCGATTGACGGCATCGTAAATGCGTTCTTTCCTACCCATTGAGTGAGAAGAGAGACGTACAAAGCAAGAGAGATCGGTGAGATTCCAAACTTTAGCGAAGAATAGCCAGCAGTAACCTCACTGTTACAAGAGGCTACCGAGACCAGATGGCAACATCATTGTGGACAATAAAAGCAGAAAACTACGTGTTACAAATGTTTGAAATACTTGCAGAGGGTATCTTTAAAATCTCTAAAATCTTGAAAATAATTATCGAATAAAATATAGATATTTTACTACTATAGATATGGAGCTGATAGTCAGGGATCATTAGAATCTTTAAAAGAAAGCGGTATGTAATGTAAATATCTGTTAACTCCATTTGACTGGCGAGAAAGGTACTTTAGCTGCACGAGCTACAATAGAGCTTTGCATAAAATATGCGTCTGACACAAAAATTTATACACTTCAGGCGATTTCTACACAACAGATCGCTTCTGTCCGACAGTCTAAAGAATAATATAAAGAAAGCAGGCTTGAAAATAAAAAAAATGCGATATTTATTATAATGAATAAATAGCTCTTGTTTATATATATAATAACTGATGCTATTGGATAACAGTTGCACCTGACTGACAAAGCGGCTTTGATAACAATACGAATAACCCTTAAGAATAATCATTATACCAAACATTACCATTTCAATGCCGAACAAAAAGTCTGTTTCTGATATAAGGATTACTCAGGTCTCCCTTATTATAATAAAAATCTCTACGGCAACCCTTACTCTTTGGGCAAAAATGTATACAAGAAGCTTATAACGGCGCACAACAAAGAGCACTGGGAATGAGACACGTACAGCGTCAGAATTCGTGCATTTTTTTATACTGCACGCTGCGAGGATTATTCCGATCGATTCGCTAGTGCACAAAAGTTATAGCGCCACTTTCTACGGCATTGTGAGAAAAGGGGGCTACAGTCTCGCAGAGGAAAAGCAAAATATCTATATTGCGTGTGCGCTGCTGCTGCGTGGGATGGATCAATAGATCTGAAAAAAAAATTGATAGACAGTTTGATGACGGGCTTCTTTGGCATAAACATGTAGTATTTATACTAAGAAATGTGACTATTATGAATATTATTTCCAGCAATAATATAGAATGGTTTTATCTCGTATTAACATATTTCCGCGTATTGAATTCTTTCGTCAATGACATTTTTTTTTATTTAGAGCTTTAAAATCTGTAACTAGAGATTTAAATTGCTAAATGACATTAATTCTATTGATTAAATATACGAATCTTTTACATAAAGATATATTCTACTAGTGTTGACAAATATGTAAAGTATATTACCAAATAAATATATTGATTTAACTATAATGAAGCACAATATACTGCATTGCCTTCAGTTGAAGGATCGGAAATGCTGAAAGAGCTTATCAAAATTGTTTTAGGAAATATCTTACCTATAGTAACATCTTTATGGTGACGTTAAGTAGTAAAGAAGATTAAGGTATAGAGGCAAACTAGCGTTATAAGCCATTGAAAGGAACATATAGTCAAGAAATCTCATGATATTCACTGGAAAAATGATTTATTAGATTAAAGATAAAATAACAAACTTGGAATATATGATGAAAATAGCTAAATTTTACTTTAAATTTTATTATAATATGTGAACATAGTTATTTTAGTTGCAATTGTTATACAACTTTGCATAGACTTTGTAAATAATTTTTAGTGTCCTTAATTAAAAATGGAGATCATGAAAAACACCTTTAACTAGAATTTCCCAAATTTTAATGAATTATTATGGTAAAGTGTAGAGAGTGAAGTCTTTTTTAATCAGAACAATAGTTACTATATACTGCAGAGTTTTCATAATACGCAGCTGCGCAATAACTCCGCAAATTAAAAACCAGTTCCTGATTTTTTTTATTTACGGTATAAAATTCTCATACCTTTATTTTAAAAATAATATTTATTAAGTTTGGCATCACGAAAACTTATACATAGAAATTTTTTAATTATTTCTTTACAAACCTAGTGTAATTTGTTTTGTTTTCCAGATTTTCATCTTTCGCATTATTAAAACAAATGCTAATTATTACGACAAAGAGTAAATATGTTATAAATTGTCAACATTTATTTCTATTATTTAATCAGTATACTATCGCTGAATAAAAAATGACATATTTTTACAAAGTTCTGCAACCACAAATTTATAAACAACTTTTATACCTTCTTGAAATAATTAGGAAATGGTGTCAGACGTAATTTTTCTCAGTCCAGTTAAAATCATTGATTTCCAGTATTAGCATAAGACATAGTAAAATGACTAAGTGTTTATATTATTCAGTCTATCATTTCGCGAACAATTATTGATCCATCCAAGAAAACCTCCTGCTTTCTAGTTGCTCTTATTGTAGGGCTCTCACAGTTATAATAGGTACAGAAACTTTCATTACCAATACTGCAATGATTCGAAATGTAATCATATTCTAAGCAGCTCGCGTAAGCCTCGTTTAGTTCATTAAGTTGCTAATTGCTCTTAGCAAGCAATTATCTGAAATACGTAATGTCTATTAGAACGTAATATCGCGAAGTACTTTAGAATATACAGAACAGAAGAGCAATTATTAACAAAATGGCACGAAATATAGTTGCATTAATTGCGCAAACGGAAATAAAAGGCGCGAGTATTTTAAATTTTATTTAGATAGTACACCCGCTACTCTTGCACCTACCATTGGTTCTCGACGATCAAATATAGAAAATTCAAAGTTTACTTTAATTTTTAGAATGTTAAAAGAACAATGATTAAAAAGTTCTCCAGTTCTAAGAAAGTTTACTTATCTTTAGCCTTAAGAATTAACATTCAGATGATTAGTTTATGGAATGGTCTTCATACACAGAAACTACTTGGGTTGAAATGCATGATACATAATTGAGCAGCTTTAATCGTTCTCGAATTCTCACTTGTGAGAGGCTTTCAGTAAATGCCAATTTTATTCAATTTCTAGCAACTACCACTTACAATCTGGAAATTCCAAATTATTTCATCAAATGTAAAAACACTAAGAATAAAGCAGTCGCATTTGGTATTCGAAATTGTTGCAATGGTTAAGAGATAATATGCATAATAACTGCATAAGAACTGGAGATATTTGGAGCTATTCTACACTGCAATCGTCACTTGGATAATTGTCATCTTAGAATTAAATATCTTTAAATCTTCCATTTGCATCCTTTTTTATCATCTGTGATTAGACGGTCGCATTTTGTACTCTTTGGAATGAGTAATGTGCGGATATCTGAATTGACCATATATGCTAGTCCAAGCTCGCGTATAGTTGTGTGTAGCATGTGGGTTGTCATTGTAGCCGTCGAGGGAGAGCGAAAATAAATAATCCTGTATTTGCCAAACATTGGGATATGATATGTATCTTGCGAATGCTATGGGGCGTGTTGTCGTCGTTGTTTAACCAAAGATTTGCCCTGCATGGAATTTCAATCTCTTCGATCTTGTACTTTTCTCTGGGAATTTCCTGAGATTTGTACGCGGTATTCATTCTTATATACTATTGTTTCTATTTAATCTATTGAATGTACGTAATATTATAAAGACAGTGATGATTTTATCGTATGCAAATCAGCATCCTCGAGTGTAATAAATATTCTATAGAAGAAAAATGATATTGCTCTAAACTTGGAACAGAAAAATCTTTATTTGGATTAAATTAGCCCCAAAAATAACAATTGATTTAGACCATTTTCTTAGTAGTGTCAGAACTAAATGGATAGAACAATGAAAAGCATTTAATTCTATAAATAATAGACATTTGTGCGAAAGGTACTATGTGATTTTATCTAAACATTAAGATTTTAAGCGAAGGATGATTGCGAACTTTTAGAATATAATTCAAAATTAGTAGATCTTTTCGGGTATATATAAAATTCTTACTTTTCTGGTACGGCATACTGTTGCGTAAATATTACTACAGTACATGTAGAATTGTTGACATACGCGCAACTGTTTGTACACCAGAAATCTCTAACAGATATTGGAATTTTTTTGCCTGACATTTAAAAACAGTTTCTCTGATAAAAATTATTTTGAAAAATCGTATTAAGTAATCATCATTTAATGAAATATTCTAAATAAATCATCTTATACATATTTATAATAATTAGTGCCTGTCAAGTTATTAAAAAATACCACCAAGATAGTGTATTTGCTAAGAACTTTCGTCATTTAAGAGCTTTATTGTGCCCTTCATCGATGCAATAATTGAGAACGAATATAAATAATTAGAAATATATCAATATTTTCAATTGTGAAGGTTTAGTAAAGTTTATACCGTTAGCTTGAAATATATAGCTTTTATGAAATCCACTGCAGATCAACGTATTTTTTTGCGTATTATAGAAAAATCGGTCATTCGGTGCTTCAACGGGCTTCAGCATTCCGCCTCCGCTACATCCTGTACATCTTCTATATATTTTTGTCCCACAATTTTTCCCCGCGATACGTAGAAATCCTCTCTATTTATATAAAAGAAAAGAAGGTCATCCCGAACTCAATTGTCTGGGAAGCCTATGTAGCTTTTGTCCTTAGTTAAGTGTTCGCAATGCTTCAGATTCTAGACGACACTTCATGCTCGAAACGCTATGCTTTTCTTCGGCCGTAAATCGATTTTCTTCTTGCATTACGTTGTATATCAACGCGTAAAGGTACTCGTTTTTATATCACATGATTAAGCTAAACCACCCACGAGAATAAGAAAAGTAATGATATAAGCCCTAATGTATACAAAATCAAATGTCTTTTATATTTCTCAAGCGCTCTTAATATTTATATCGAAACGGATCACTTGTTCTAAACACTACCTACGGAAAGTTTTAAATTAATCTTTCAAACGTTCTTTTCACTCTCAGGTAATCGTATATAGTAATGCCGTATACGTTTATATTTTCGGACCATGAACAATGCAAGTCTCACGGCATTCAAAGATTCTCGAGCCATATGTATTGCGTTGCTCACTTCGGTAAACTTTCGACTATTTCGTCGCAGATAAAAAGGAGAGACATAAAAATTGCATGAGACTGCAACCCCTAAAAAGCAACATGATCGGAAATGCAGAATCATCTTGAGTTTTCATGGCCCGTATTACGGTAGAAACAAAAAAAAAAACATATAACCCTTGGCGAATGGCCAACAGTTTATTCAAGTATAAGTAGTATTTATTATACCATTGTACCAGTACGAGAAATATCGTTTAACGGAATTTCTATCGATGCGTTATGCATGCGATCACGAACAATAGAGTAAACGTTATTCGTGTACTTATTCGACAATCAAAATAGATCAACTGATTTAGGACAAAACTATATAGAACCCACTTAGACTTCTTTCTTCTTTCGTGCGTCAATCAATATGATCGAGCGCCCATGACATATTGTAAAATATGACTTAGAGATTACACCGTAGAGAATTTCGGCTGGGAGAATATAATTATTTATCAATCAAGAGGAGGTAAACTCACAATTGGGCGACATTATACTTTCAAGTTTTGTTTAATATGAACATGCGTCATGTTTAATTGGCAAGATTAACGCAAATTTCATTAATAATTTTCGCGGTAAGTACAACGATAAATTTGTGATAAACGATTCTCAACAAAGAGTTGTATTTATTATAGATATACATTTTTATAATATTATAAAATAAAATAAGAAAGATTAAAAGTGTATTTTATTGGAGCGAACAATGAACGAACAATCCGCGATAATTCAACAATCCATTTTGCGTTTGTAATTATATATAATCCATATAATTTGAATAAATATTTTCACAGAAAGAGGTTATATAATAGACAACATCCAAATGGCATAGCATTTTACGTCTAAAAAAAGGTTGCCTGTCATCTTACTGATAAGCATAGTAGGCAACTCGGGGCGAAAGGCCATTTTTATTATATATCTTTATTATATATCTTTATTTTTCCAAAATTTATATTTGTAAACCTTTTTGTTTATAATTCTTTCTCGGTAATTTACGGAAATTTTCGGAGATTTATTTTCCATATACTCATTAAGTGGAAGTTTGAAGAGATTATCTCCAATACAGTACACCTTCTCTATCAAATTTATATTTTCACATAAAATACAGAAAAACTATTAACAAAATAAATAAATCGTACAGAATACCATATAAGCATAGTTGAAATTGCTTGGAATAAGCGTTTTTATTTAATTTCGTTTGGAAAATATCTTTTAAAGTGTGCAATGATAAAAGTGCGCGTAGAAATTTTAATTTGAATACATTTTCAAATAACAATTTTGGCTCAACTATACAATCTTGAAGAATGTAATTAGCAATTATTTTCAAAATGGAAAAAAAAATAAACAATAATTCTACATCAATAAAATTTTGATGTAAAGCTATTGAAAATATATAAGAAGTCTTGTGTTACTAATGACTTTGACGACCTTTACTTTTAGAATTTTCCTTAGTTTTTTATGTGAAAGTTAGTTGTCCACACAAAATACGCATTCGTGAAGTTCATGACGAGGGTCGAGTTTGAGCTTAATGGACTTCTTTGTCCAAGAGTAAAATATTATTCATTTCGACATTCGCTTGGTATATAGAACATTTTCGTAAAAAAAAAATTCAAAGTTTTTAATTATGTGTTGAATTCAAAAATGCTGTATCCATTTATTTTTAATTAAACTTTACAAAAATATTTATACAGAATAAATTGGCAAAGTATACTTACTTTATGTGGTTTTGTGTTGGAATTAATTAACAACTAATCTTGCACGTAAACGCGAAAAATTTATTCCCTCCTACAAACTCAAAAGCTTAGAAATTGAGCACATATATAATGTACGCTACTGATATGCGTAAGCATGCAAAGCATAGTCAAAGTAGCGAACATCTGTAACGTTCATTTCTCGTCTTAAGCCCTTTTTAAACTCTTTTTAAAATGTAATAAATATTTACAGAAATGAAATACATGTAGCGTAATCATTGCGTATGATGAATTTCATTTTCAAAAACGAGTCAGTCATATAACAGAGATTGCATTTTTTTAAATATACAATTCTAAACAATAATTAATTTTCACGGATTTAATAGTTCAACATTATATAAGTTGCACTTTCCGAGTGGTGATTTTAAAAATGCGACATGATCTAATCTAGTTTTACAAATAAAATACAGTAACTTTTCACAGTTTCCGATGGCACGGTTTTTAATTTATTTTATACGATAATCATATTCTGATAGTTCTGTTTATCTTTAATCTATCGATGATGAACTTTATCCGTTAACTAAAGCTTACCCATGGACGCGTTTACACGCGGACCCGCGAGCATGTCCTATTAACACTTTACCTCCAGAATATCCAGCATTTATTTTCTACTGCTTAATTAAATTTTTCTGCAAGATATATTTATCTTGCATCTGTATGAGCTGCACGAACTTAGGTTCAAGAGTCAGGTGTAATTGTGAATGACGCTCTATTTTTCTCTATCCAAATGTATTCTAATGTGGAAAATATGCTAATGAAGTAAATATTAAGTTTATCTACGTTTAAACATTATGTTAATAATATTTGTATTCGCAGCAGTATAAGCATTCATTAATTAAATGATACAAAATCGATAATTTTATCTGAGCTGCGTATAAAATGAAATGAAGCGAATGCTAGCGACATCGGACAATTATTTTGAAAGTGGAGAAAGATAAGCGGTCTCGTAGATTTAATTTATTATACAAAATATTGTCATTTATTAAAGCTATAGATTGAAATGATACATGCGTTATCTGACTATTCGCGAAACTCGTCTACTGTTTTAACATTAATTCTTATACAAATGCGTATACTATCTATATGAAATTATCAAACTTGATTACAGGATATTTCAGTTAGCGTAGAGTTTATACAAGACTGACTACAACTTATGGTACAATTTCCTTCTTGTAGACTGAACTCACTATAAGACGGAGTTAACGGTATGTATGCACTAGCACTGCGTTTTACGAAACCAAGATATGTCGCGGTGACATTATTGTTGCCTTAGGTGCTTGCTTCCGGAGAGCAGTTAACACTTAAATTCCTAGATCTTGTAAACCCAGGAATGCGAGCTTTAAGATAATGGGCCTGCCGAAGCCGCTCGTGTATTTTAAATCCAATGTACCGCTTCGTTTGTTCAAGTTCAAATTAAAAACTGCCATTGAGGCGTATACCGTGTGCGCTCGTGGTAAGGAATTTCCTTGGTTAGCGCGTGACAATCAATCGGCGAAATGCAGTTGCGGAACACTTAAACAATAGTGCTGTAAATAAAGGCTCGAGCACAAGGCCCTCTATATAAATTGAATAAAACGAAAATAGAAGCGTTTATATTCAGAATTAACAGCTGAAATTCTGCTCTTACCAACGCTGATATCGTCTGATTCATCCGTTGAAATGTTTTTACAGGGAAAGGTATATAACAGCATTCAATCACGGTTAACTATTATTTTATAAACTTTCACATGTAATCTTTATAAATCCTCTTTTATTTAATATGTATAAAGATGAAGAAATAACCAAACCTATAAGGATACTAGTGCTGCACAGAATCCAAATTACAAATATCAATACGCGATGTCGCGATTCTACGGCTGATTCATAAAGTAACCAGAGAATTGCAGGTATAAACATTGGCAGGTGATAGTATACAATTCAAAATATCAATAAAGAGAATTCCTTGGAAGTGGCAGCTGAAGCAAACGATATTGCAGGTGGAATAGGAAGAGTTTTGACCCGCTCGTATATTCGAAGTTGAGTGTCTGCGATAGAAACTGATTCAGATCATTACATGGAATAAAAGAAGAAATAGAGCAGAAAATTAAAAATAAATCTATCTGAGAAGTTAGAAAATTTTAAAGCTTCGTGAAAAGCGTATTTTAACATATTAGCAGCTGGTTACATACCAAAGTAATATATTGAATCAGAAATAATGTAAGCTTATAATCTGAAAGATGAAAGCAATAAACGTAATGTACATGGAAAACCAAACAAACCAATCGATTGAATAGAGTGGAGAAACTTCAATAAACGTTTCGATCATACCATCATCAATGATTGAAAAAGATTACACGAGAAGAACCCGATGATACGATAGATACTGTACCCATAATCCTCCCATAGTGGATTATTAATTTATTTCCTAAAAGTATAAAAATCTCGCTTTATAAATATAAAGTAAACAGATAAATTGTCATTTAAATTATTACAACGTTAATTCTTCTCGTTTAAGCTTTTCCTTTGAATTAAAAGTGCAATTAAAGGTAGTTATTAAAGCTAACTTTTGACGCTTTCACTGCACAGGTTGACAAAAATGCGGTTGAAAGTGCGACCCCTTATACTTCATCTACGTTGTTAATGTATACTTGCCATCGGGGTTGCCACCGGCGTAATAATATAATATGTTTATTAGATTTGCATTCGAACAAGTGGAGCATTATTATAATTTCAGACAGACCAGTCTAGAATGCAGAGCTAACGTATTAATTGGATGTTTTAATTAAGGGGATGTGCTATGGTCGAAAAGATCCCTTACTTTACCGGTTCTTCCCTTTAACGAAACATCTCGGTAATGATGTAATTATTACGTGGTTTAAATTTTATGAAATTCCACCCATAATTCACAGAGATTTTTGTCTTCGATAATTTCGTTCATGGCGATTTTTATGCACGAAAATTTCGAAACATCCAATTAATTTTACAATCGTAATTACGCTTCTAGCAAAGCATTGGATTAGTTGCGAGGGTTATTTCCACTGTTTTGTAATTATTATGAGAGTCTTTTACACCTGAATTCGTGTGGACGGTACTTAAATGATCTAACACTTCTTTGTACACAGATAGTAGTATTAGTTTAGTAATTAAAGTTTTAATTAAAATTAATTTTATACTAAACATGCAGTGAATAAACTTTTTTATATTTTTATATTCTAAATAAAATTATTATTGAAGGCTATAATAATGTTCAATAATCCGATTTCATTGTTATTAACAAAATACGAGAATGTAATTATACCTAGAATATTCAGTTTCAAATCAGCATTCTGTATAAATTACAAGCACAAATACACTGATTAATTAAATTATTGTAAAACTAAAATTTAATCAAAGTATCTTAAAAATGTGTGCATGATCTAAATTATTCATCGAGTTATGTATCATGCAACATTTTTGAAGACAGATAGATGGATGATAAATTGCAATTTGATACGTCATTTTTCACCCCTTATACGTGCTTGTAAGCATACTGATAAATGAGTTGAGTGTATTCAAAAAAGCTGCTAACTTACCGTTTAATGACGTTCCACACAATATCAATACATCAAAACATTTTCAGATAATATACGCTTTTATTGCAATACTATAGAATCGATTATTAGCGTTTTAAGAGCTTACTGTGCAATATTATGGATTTCTTGTGTTAGTTCGTAAAAAATTTCAAATTCCTTTGATATTGCAATAAAAATCAAGTAGAATATCTATCATTCATATAGCAAAAGTAAGCAAAATAAAATAGTTATTACATACAGACGAAAGGTTGAAGCAATTAGTTTTTCTTAGAAATTGTTTATATATTACAATGTATATTTCTGTACAGGATTATTCAACAGTGTTTTCAAATAAAAGTGAAAAATATATCTATATTTATCATGATTTGTTTTCCATTTTAATGAAAGTCAGTATTTAAAATATGGCCGACGTAGTATGTATGGGTAGCGCTTTTTCTATACAAAATCACATAAATATTGTAAATTATTTCTGTAATATTAAACAAAAATTAAATAAATATAAGAATAATAAATATATTTCTGGATAGACCATTAAAATTATTACCAGCATCTCTTATTTCGCGCACATTTTGAAACAGTGAAGAGCTTATCTTTTCATCAAAATTTTGAAACGGTATATAATAATTCAACGTTATTATCATTAATTGTTAAAACAAATCGGTGAAGTACTTAATGAACGGGTGTATACCCTTCCGTTTTAATCACCACTTTCACCGGAACTGATTCTAATATCCTTATCCGAATATCGAATCTTCCCGTCCAATACTTTGTTAATATTATATTACATATAATATATTTTCATGGCTTCGAACATTCCCAAGATTTATTCACGCATCATAAAAACAAACGTGAATAATTCCCAGTACGAGATAAATAAAATAAATCATTCCTTTATATATATATATATGTGTGTGTGTGTGTATTTCACTTTCGCCACTCGAGCCAATCTCACAACCAACTTAATCAACTCGTCCATCCGCCGCCCCTTCCACACACACATATATATATATATAGATAACCCGTGTACGATCAATCAAACATTCTGTATATAAAATATTAAAAATATCATTCTCCCCGTATACATTAACGTCAACAATGGACACCATAATGAGTATAGCAGCTCTAACGACGATGTGCGGCCGGGGCTCGCGCACCATTAAACCGCATACACACACGCACAACGCACACACACACCTTATGGATATTCAGCTAGTCGAGTCCCATACGTCATATACCTATACGGTGAAATCCCCCAGTCATGTAGTATATATATCATTTATATCCATAGGCGCGCGGGTCGTCCCGCGAGCGGAAGACTCGTGACTCGTGAGTGCGTAATTGCGAGACCGACTTGAAATATGTTTTTTTTTTTCTTCTTCTTCTTCCCCACCGTTCTACATGCACATACGCACACACGCACGAATGGATGAAAATTCATTAGGCTATTAAGGCCGGTTTGCACGCACGCGCGTCTAAATCGTCGAGATTTCGTACGAGGGAGGGCTATATTAATACTACACCACTGTCCAAGTGCTGTGTACGTATGTACGGGATGTGCGTTCGACATGACGCTCTCGAGCCGCGCGAGAATCGGGCAATTCACACGCGGAGATTAATAAAGCGCAATCGGTATAATTAACGGGTTGGTGTACGTGGTAATGGGGGGAGTTGGCGCGATTGTGGTAGCTTTGATATCTGCTGCTGAGAGAGCGAGAGAGAGAGAGAGAGAGAGTAAGGGAGGAAACATGCGCCATGTCCTGCACGGGTCGCGATTAGTTCTAATAACCTTACTATGAAGCTGGAAAATCGAGTCTCTCGACGACCCTTCCGATGATCCAATAACATCTTACCAACATGCGAACTCA
>UELU01142748.1:0-11643 GCA_900490025.1 Megastigmus dorsalis
TATTTAGAGCCAACTTGCAGAAATATGAGACAGTGCTTTAGAATTAAGTAAATATTTTAATTTATCATTACAGAAAATATTACGTGAATCTAAGTTTTTTACGTGTTCTTAAGATGTTGAACGTGTAACCGCGTTTATATGCAGTTATTTCGTATCGAGCAACAACACTCGTTGAGGGATGAGAATGTAGGCATTTAAATATAATAATAAAAAAAAAACCCTTATCCCCCGACCCAATGTTGTTCGCCTGCGGCGCCCGTCTATATTACTAAAGAAATAATAATGAGAAAATATATTAAATTGTTTTATTTCTTTATTTTGCTTATTTAGTAGTATAGTAACTGTTTTTAAATGAAAGTTATATAAAGAAAAAAATCCCTAAATCTCTTGCGCAGGTCCACACATTCGTTTATGAATCTTGGTGCTCATACTCTTTTAAGGAGGGGTTCTCGATAACGCGATTAAATTAATTCTTTATAAATAAATTATATCCTACCTTTTTCTTCTTACCCATTATGACTTCGTGATAAAAATTTAGCTTGGTGCCAAATATAAACAACTAAAAACACGTTAAAACGACGCTCTGAACTCCACGCATGAGCTTAGCTCCGTACGTAGCGAGAATGGCCGACAGCATCGAGTTGAAGGAGCTATCTTTTATTTTATTTTTTGTCCAGTCGTTGCATGAGCGAGTAATTCAAATCATATATTAAACAATTAACTGATATTTTTTCTTTCAAAAATAATTTTTTCTATACACTTATTATGTCTATAGTAAGATATAATAATATTTGTAGAAAACTATCGATAATCGGGTCAACTACCTTATGAACTAACCCTAAAACCTATCTTTAAAAAGGTATAATCTTGGCAAGTATGAATATATTCTTCCACTTCCTTCTCCCTTTTTAATTGTTTTTTTTTAAACACATTTAATAAATTAGTGCATATACATTTTACCACTTTTTTATTTATTCAGTTAATAATAAAGTCCAATTTCTAATAGCCAATTTAATCTAAAAAAAGTTGTGATATCAATTTAGAAGTTGTCAAGTACTCTTTTTTTTATAAATAATTTTACATAATTATTACTTTACTTTTTAATTTAAATTAAATTAAAATTCATACTTGTAGAGAATTTTATTGCGCATCTTTTTGCATTGGACACAAATTTGTAGGATTTTTTGTTTTTTACTTATTTAAGAAAAACGGAATTTTTTGTTTAAAAGAAATTTATTATATTTTTTACTTCAACTCGCTAGCTTTTCGCCGAAAATTAATATTGTTCCTTGATGTTTATACGCAATATTCTTCAATATATTCTACGACTGTTAGAAAGTTTAAAAAAATTTAAAAATATATCAGGGCAGTATATGGGATTTTTGAAAATATTTTTTCCGAAAATTTGGGAGCATACGTTTAAACGAAAAAGTTGTGTGAGGAAGTTTCACATTATGAAAACTTGCAGCGACAAAAATCTTCCTTTAGGATCAGGGAAGTTTTTGGTGAAAGTTTTAAACCTTTAGATATTTTTTGTAATTACTGCTAACGGAAGGACTCCAATAAACATACTATTTATGAAAAAGATAATTTATTGACATAACTATTTACAAAATTTGTAAAATATATTCGTAATAAAAATTACATACGGCACGGTAACGTATGAAGTATTATTATAATTTATTATTTCTTTTTGCCCAAATTTGTACCTGAATTACTACCTGAAAAAAACACCTCTCCATGCATACATACATACCTAATATTACATACATACATATATCAAGTGTTAATTATTATTTAATAAATTACTATTAAAATATTAGATTTTTTGTTGAAGTAAATATAAGATTAATTTTGGCTAATTAATATGTTAAACCACATTACATTAATTATTATAAATAATATTAATATTATTTAAATCAATAGTATTATTTATATTAAGGCTAATTATATTAAATTATTATTAGTATTAATTAATATTAGGGTTGTTTGAAGCCCGGAACCATTATCCTATCTTAATTATAATTTAGAATAATAGAATTGGCCATCGGGGGCTAGCACGCATTTTTTTCATAATCTGCAGTTAATTATTTCAAAAGGACCAACACGGCAAAAACAATCGTCAACTTAATTTCGGGGGCCATCAGCCTCTTATCGACTAGATCGTGCCGGTGGTGTTAAAATTTTGAACGATGGTTAAATTGCCGACTGCGCGCAAGTCCAGATCGTCTGAAATAGATGGCTCTGTTACAAGAAATATCATATTATACGGAACGCGATATAAATTTTTTTTTATAAATTCAAAATAAATTTTATTACTTCTTTTGTATTTGTAAAACTGAATTCATTTCACCTTCTTAATTGTTCTTTCAAAATCAAATACAAAAGCATACAATAATAAAAGTTGAACTGCTAGGTACAGTCTGTGGACATTACATCTGTCCGAACAAATTTAAACATTTTGGAAATATGGCATCGAGCGGGGATCCCACTTTTATAGAGCACATCGCTGTCTTACGTATTTTGCATTGTTTATGGTTGAATGCCGTGTTGGGCCCGTGTTTCAACCATAAATAATACGAAATACATAAGATATCGATGCGCCCTACGAAAGTGGTACTTTCGCTTGTCACATTTTCGAAATTTTTAAATTTGTACTTCAGCTGCAATATATTCTATTACGAGTACATATTTTACTTCGATGCTGAAAATGAAAAATTCCTTTGACTTGCAAAGCACTGTGCAAATTATTATAGAACGTTTACTTTAGCGTTTAAAACATCTATCGATGAAAAGGCATACTAAATACTATAATCTGAATTTTTAATAAACATTGTGTTATTACAGAACGCGGTTACATAACATAAAGACATTAAAAATTACCGTTGGGGAAAATGCCAGCGTTTAGTTTCGTTCCCCAACTATCGAGAATTCAAAGCTCATAATATCCTCGGATTTCGCGCGTACGCCACTAAACAAATATAACGACGAAAACTGCGCGCATCATTGATTAAACGCGAGAGATACACACGCGTATGGTATATCCGTCTACGCACAGCCATCATAACAATACAGATCCTCGAGCGTTTATAAACGCGCTCGCAGGACTCGGTATATATATTCCGTTCGTTTGCGTATCACGTTCCGCACTTGAAAACAATAAACGACAATTCCCACGTCCCTGTCTCTATACGTATATATATACGGCATCGTGGATCTATATATAACGTATAATATAAAACGGGAAATTGGGAGCAGCGGTTGTATGGACGCGTGTACTCGACGAGGGAGAAAAAGAGAGAGAGAGAGGCGATGGAAGTCGCCACCCTTAAAAATCAAGTGTGACGCGCGCGCGCAAGTGAGAGAGAGAAGATGCGGAGCGTAAGGAAGAAAGAAGAAGAGTTTGAGCGTCGGAGTGAGAGAAAGAACGAGTGTAAGGAGAGAAAGAGAGACAGAGAGAGAGAGAGAGAGAGAGAGAGAGTTGCGCAAGGGGTGCGGACGACGGGCGCATCTTCAGTCTTTACTTCTTTAAACGCCGGTGATGGAGTGGTTGAAAGCTGAGGGCCACTCGAGGCTCGCCTACCGGAAGACTGCGAGAGAATGAGACAGATGGAAAGAGAGCGGGAGAGAGAGAGAGAGAGAGAGAGAGAGAGAGAGAGAGAGAGAGAGAGAGCGCGAGAGTGGAGGAAGTGGAAAAATGAAAAGACGTGATGGGAGTTGGATGTAGGCGCGGAAGGCTGTTTTATTCTGTTTTATTTATGAACGAGATTGCAATTGTTATATTGGCAATATACGAGATGTTGGTTCTAGTTAATTGTATTTTAAAAGATGGTTTAGAATAAGCTGCTAGAAAATTGAGATCGGTTGTCTCATTAAGTCAGAAGACGGGAAAACTATAGTTTCAGATTTGTGGAATAATATGCATGTGAATAAATGTATAAATTATTTTGTGTGTTTACGTTTTCAAATATCGTTCGAGAACGAGACAATTCAATTTAATTTTTCAGTATTTATAAAAATTTTAGGTATTCATTTCCTAGCTTATAATGTGGTAAGTATTTAATATTTTCACATTGACTATTGCAAAAAGATTTATTGTGTCTGAAATGTAACTGATCTTTTCTACTGACACTATTGTATATAAGTTATTATACAAATTAGTTAAATTACCTTCTTCTTCAATTATCTAAATGGAAAAAATAGCGGTAGATAAAGCCAACAATGTTCAGTGGAATTTTTGTAAACTTTGTCAATTTCTAAAGTTATACTGTCCAATGCAAGCTGAACTTCCATACAGGCATTGATTAATTCTGGCCATCAATATATTTCATACTTCAAATCAGAGATTTTTAGAAAGTTGTAAATGATGGTTAATCCTGTCTAACCAAACTTCACGTAACAATTGTAAAACAAGCATCAAAAATATCCATGAAAAAAAAACACAAGCTCTCAACGAAATCTAGGCAAGAAATAATTCAAGCTCCGGACTGCATATTAACCGATTTCCCAGGGAGGCGTATCGCACGGCGCCTCATATACATCACAAGCCAGAAAAGCGTCGACGGCGTGGTACGAGTGGGAGAGAGTGAGGAAAGAGAGTTGCTGCAGCAGTGACAAAGGGGTGGGAGAAAAATGAGAAAAGAAGTGCTCCGGGGGAGGCTTTATGTCGCGCGTACGCGAAGCGAGTCACGAGGAGCCGCGCGCACACGATGCACTCGAGTCTTCACCGCCTGAGAGAGAGAGAGAGAGAGGTGAGAGTGAGATAGAAACGCGGAAAGGTTGGACTCCGTGACTATCGTCGGATCTTCTGCGGTAATTATTTTTAAACACGTCGTGGAGATACGGATCTCTTCCTCTCTCTCTCTCTCTCCCTTTCGGTGCAATAGTACGCCCGTGCCAACATCAGCCCGTAAACTCGTCCGCCCCGAGCTTTCTTCCCACACTTTCTTTTTGTGCCTGGTTGGCGCGTGTAATAGCCCCTAGACTGTGTATATACTAAACGCGGTTTATCAGCGTGTCTGTGTTTTTATTTGTTGACGCGCTACGGGGCTACTTGTCTTTTTTTTTCTCTTTCGCTGATTTTTGTCTGGAAAAGCTTGAATTTGATTGGCGTGATAATGCTTGTATTATAGTGGTTAGGACGCGGCCAAAAAGGTCCTGCTGAAAGAGAACGTGTTCCTCGTTTCCTCCAAAGAAACGGAAGGAAACTTTTTCTGCACAATTTGGCCGCAATTCGGTCGCGACGAGGCAGTAAATCATCAACCCCAAAAACGGCCGCGCGCACGTACGTTTAAACTCGGCCGTTTTCTTCCTCTTTTTCTCTACTCTTACACACCCACACACCCATACACAGACTATCTGCTCTATACATCATCCTTTCTCTCTCCCTTTCGCTTGCATTTGGAGGCGCAGCAGCAGCAGTAGCGCGGTAACTAAATAACAGGACTAATTAGACGCCGTCGTTTGACGCGCGCGAGGCGGTGACGGTGG
The DNA here is from genome assembly GCA_900490025.1 of Megastigmus dorsalis. NCBI lineage: Eukaryota > Metazoa > Arthropoda > Insecta > Hymenoptera > Megastigmidae > Megastigmus > Megastigmus dorsalis. The sequence goes on from UELU01142748.1 coordinate 5,491, forward strand.
CGCTTCGCGTTGCGGCACGTATTACACACACACACACACATATATATATATATATATATATCCTCACTCCGCGCGATATCGTCGCCATAATTGAGGTGAGGAGAGAGAGAGAGAGGCGGGAGGTTTAGGTAAAACGTCAGGCTAATTGGGAGTCTAACCCTGTTTTTGTCCCGTTATCAGAACTACTATATGTATATAGGAGCGTCTGTTATAAGCAGAGCGACGATGTAGCCACGATCGACGTTGATAAAGCGGCCCATAAAGTGGCCGGCCTGCACTCTGAGCGTGCGGATATCACTTGAAAGATTGATTTTTTTTTAATTTTATATATGCGTATATGTAACTGCGGGTGCGGCGACGGAAGTACATTTTGTACGATGAAAAATGATTATTATTAGTATTTTATTAACGACCCTTTTGCTTTGTAACGAAAAAATATATATAGCATTTATTATATCCTGTATATTATTAATATACGGGTATAGCAAACATAGGGAATATGTTTTTAACCCTCCTTTGGGCCAAAAACCATGTGGCGAGTTTTAAATGTAAAACTCTCGTTCGATGAACAAAAAAGGATTCATTTACACAATTAGTTTGTCCTATATTATCTGAATTTCTGCACCTTAGTTATATACAGACGTTGTATAGTAATTCGTACAGATATTATATAATAGTAATTCTGTGTACATTGAACGACATATCTGGTTATGGTGCACTGCAGCGAGGGTTAACCCTAAGTGATCTCCCGTCCCTTCGATTGTCCGCAATCTATTATATCAAGTCCCCGTGCCAAAAATTAACAATGTATTATCATATCTTTTTGGTAACGTGTATCAAAGAGCCAATTGTCCGAGTCGCATTCACGATCAGTGCAGTTATATTACGCACTTCGTATAAAATAAAAGTCAAATCAAGCCCCATATATAAAGCGAAGAGAAAAGAAAGGTATTATAGATGGTCGCTTTATACACACCGACCCGTGGCCGTATGTATAACATTATACTATACACGTATACACACACACACACACACACAGAAAAGCAGGAGCGAGAGAAAAAGAGAAGAAAAAGCGAACGCCGTCAAGTTAAATAGCTGGTAAAGAGGCTCGAGGCTCGTCCGGGGGTCGCGCGCGTGTATATACACGCGGAATATACGCGGGGGCCGTTAGTCTAACAAGCTGTCAAGACGTCGCCGCGTGTCACTCGACTTCTCAACTCACTCACTCACTTTCTCTCTCTCTCTCTCTAGCTCCGCCGATAAATAAATCGCACATCCCTGTGTTTTACTTTTTCTCTCTCTCTGTCTCTCTCTGTCTCCCCGAGGAGCTTGCCAGAGAGAATGGAGGATCGAATTCACGGCGGTGCACGGAAACGAGGCGAACTAATGACCTCGCAAAGCCGCGCGCGCGCGCTCAAGACTTGTTCCCGTCTCTGTACGTACATATATACGCGTATACCAATATATAGTTGCAGTGCGGAGATGCGTTAATTGAGGATTGTCGGGGTATTAATCACTCCGGGATTGTTATTCTAGATTTGGGGAAGGGGTCGATGCGTGTATGTATGTATACAGGCAAATTTTGGCTTTTTTTTTGCAGAGCTCGGGTTACGTCACGTGACTCGCTTAACGAGCCGTTGTGGTTTATTACCCATCGGTTTGGATTATTTTTCTTTTTTTTGTTCTTTTCTTTTTCAACAACGGCCCGAACTACAGTTTTGATTGTCTATGTTTGACGTATAACTTAACGGGTTAAACGAGGCTAATGCAAAAGTCCATTTTGTTTAAATTTAATATATGTATATATATATTTTTTTCCAAATATCAAAGTGTTTATTCATAACCAATTATTGGGTTAAAGTAATAATAAAAACGAGTAGAGAACACCAGGAATCAGTTTTTAAATTTTGGCTTGTGCAGGTATAAATTTTTTTAATAACATCAAAAAGTTTCATAAATGCTTTTGATAATTTGTGTGGGCATATATATGGCACGTGTTACGATCGTGTTAATTTTTTGCTTAATCGATGAAGAATTTGACCAGCTAAAAAATAAGATTAAGATTATCATTTAACGATATTAATTCAATTTGTTATAAATAAACAAAGCATATGTCGATCTAGCTTCGGAATTCCTTTTTGAAATGCAATATAAAATAAATAAACCATGACACTTATATATATTTTAGCAAGCAATCTTGTCGAATCGCAGAAAACAAGCGAAACAACCCGACGAACTCTTTCAATTCGATTACCGCGACTTCTCTGGGCGAACGTCGCAACAAAAGCTCGCTAAAGCATGGCATGAATATATCCCAAATAAGCTACTAAACTGGCCACACTGCACACACGGGTCCGGTGTATAGCCGAGTGTCAAGCGAGAGAAAACTCCATCATCGTAGCCGATCAATCAGAAATCTCTAAGAATCCTTTCATTCGCGAGCAGTCGGTTCACGTGCAGCGCCCACAATTCCCTCCCACCTTCCATACAAAATATACTTCCCCCTCGGAGCCATCTCTCATATATATATATATATATACAAGCATCGCGCACATACATATCCGCAGAGACTAAATTTACAAAACGAACTTCCCTCGTATATCTAATACAGGACCGAGAGGAGGACGAATGCAATAAAGCAATTACCCGTCGCGCGTAGATCGTATCAACGCTATATAGCCTTCTACATCCCTTATACGCAGCAGCAGCCGCACACACGCACACACATACACGCACTAAAGGACAAATGCGAAATCGCGGGCATCGAGAGTCGATTAATTCTGTACAGCGCACATGTACGCAGGCAGTTTCTCTCGGAGCTAGAGCGGAGAGCATGAGCGCAAGGGATGGCAGGATCAAGGCGCCGCAGTAGCTTTCAACCTACGCACACACACACACACATACACACCGCATATACGCACGTATAGAGAGAGAGCGGGGGAGTGTTCGGCAGGCGGCCACGTGCCATTTAACTTGATCACCGGGCAATCTGGCCTCGTTTCAACCTACACCGGGGCTACTTCAACGCTTCCGCTAACAAATAACATTGTCGAGTGTACTAGCGCGGTGGTGGTGGAGCTGGGCTGGCTGGCCTGGACCGGCAGTTCCCCGTGCCTGATTCGATTTGCACTGCTGCCTCACACATATGTACAGAATATGAGAGAGTGAGAGAGAGAGACACGCGTCCGACAGACTATATATATCTATCCATGAGAGATTGTGTATACCTCGAAGAGGAACGTGTAGTGGGATGGGTGAGAGTAGAGGAAGAGGGAATAGGCCAAGGGTTATGCTGCCGTTGCGAAGGAGGGAAAAAAAATCAAAGGTTATTGAGGATCTGTGCGGGTGCAAACGAAGGAGAGCGTATTTAGCTCGAAACAATCTACGGATAAGTGGGATATGAATGATGGACGAGCTGTGCGTAATAATTGAATGTGGCTAATTGAGACAATGACGGAAATGATGTGCGGTGAATGATACAGATTTTAGCATAAGGCGACTGCACTCGGCCTAAAGTCGAGGAAATCTTGGTACGTGTCACAGGGAACATCTATTTTCGGACTTTACATAAATATTTGATCCGTGACTTTGATTCACCAGTTGATTACCGCGCGCGGATATCCAGAATATGTATACGCTAATCAGGGGAGTCAAGGCTCAATCATCGCGTTCCCGATGTTTTCATCGGCTACATTCGTTATACAAGCGCGATAAGTGGATTTCAAGCCGACGTTATTCCGAAGCTCGCACTCGTTCAGTGTTGGGCGTTTAGCCGATATTTTCGCTATTCAATGCATTCTCATTTCGCCTGCAACGACCGTACAAATCCAAAATCTGTCTTAAGGGGATGTGTGCTACTGTCGGAAAGATTCCTACCTATACCGATTTTAGCATTTAACAGGTTATATTTATATAATTATTTACACATTTAATTAATGCAAAAATCGATAAGGTATAAAAGCGAATCATTCCAACCACAGCGCACATGACCTCAAATAACATGTCGATGATGTTCGCAGGAACCGATTTTTCGAAAATCGACGCTATCGTGTTCGTAACTATCTTACCGATCCTTACAAGGCCAATCCTGGAATTTCAATTTAAAATTACATAGATTCCGCACCCTCTTCTTTGTCGAGCTTCCGTTCATCGTGCAGTACCGCGTCATTTCGAATATGTCAGACACAAATAATAATCTTCCTTTCGAGCCAGGCCAAAACAAACGGATATCACCGCCAACAAGAATAACGTTGCAGTACGCGATACTCCGCACATACCATAACCCATCCATATATTATACATACGCGCGTGTAAGTGTAATCAAGAGCATTGAGAGATTTAAAAGGTGAAAAGCAAAAGCTTTGACTTACACACACACACACAAATACAAAAGGGGGGGGGGGGGGGGGGGGGATCCACTTGACAACGGAGCTCGCGCGACGCCCCGACACCCTATGCGCGGACTGCCTGCACCCCTCTTGAAAATATAAAGCCCATGGCTCTTAACCCCTGTGATCCCTGCACTGTGTCTGTGTCTGTGTCTGTGTATGGCTGTGTCTGCGAGTATATTATATATATGCGGCAACAGAGAAGGAGGCGAACAAGCCCGGCACGTCGCTTACTTATTGCCCTTAATTTTATTCGGAATGCCTCTAATGCGTTTACGCGGAAGCGGAGCGAGCGTCGTCCTATTGTCCTTTCTCTCTCTCCCCCTCTCTCTCTCTTTCTTGCTGGTATATCCCCGTTTAAGTGGTGTATAACGCTGGGTGTGTTCCGATCATCCATGGAAGACTGCGAGGGGATTGAAAATGGCAAATCACGGGAAATTAGGAATTCGATGCGTTGCCGGTGAATCGAGTGTCAGAGTAATAATCTGGACGATCTGATTATCATGCAAATATATACCAAGTTGTGAGAGAGAAAGAGAGAGAGCTTTGTTTGGTGTTGTACAGGGAAGGTTTCGAGATGTTGAGCGAATAACGGTGCTGAATGGAACGGAAGAGTTATTATTGCTGGTCTCATTTTGTTCTTTATATTATACATATGGCAGTTATAGTAGTTTTACATGCTGTGTATATTTAAAGTGGATGCACTGCAGATCGAGCGATGCCATTCAAATATCTTTCAATATATATGTATATATTAAAAGATTGAAGTCAATGATTTGCCAATTAATAAATAGTCTTATCTGTAGGATTTTTAATCATGCGACTTATTCTCGCGTCTCGACATCGCAGTATCGTGTATACGTAAATTCATATCTCTCTAAATTTTCAGCAGTGAAAATGTCACTGTATTTGTCAGTGACCGTCATTTTCACTGCAAACCAGTCAAAATTCCACTGATTGTTCAGTGTATGAATTGGACACTGAAAGAGGCAGTGAATACATATTGACGGACTAGAATCCGTGAAACATTTTACTCCTTTGTAGTTTCCCTGCTGAAGCGCGCAGTGAACGTCCAAGATCCGAGAATCGATGAAAATTTTCAGAGTCTTTCGCGCCGGGAATAGAATTCGGTGAGTGTGGGACTGTGTACGTTCTGATGCAAATGATATCAAACTCACAGAAAATTTGCAGTAAGGTAAGTAATATGCATACTATTCGTACACCGTATTAATAATTGAGAGGTTAACCAATTATTTAATACTGTTACGTGGGGAATTCCGGTTCGGGGTGGTTATCGGGGAATTGAAATAACTGGTAATGCCGGTGTTCAGTGTAAGTTGTCTATTAGTTCGTTAAATCGCGAGAGAGAGAAGTGGTCCGCGTCGCGGTGTCATCCCGACTCCTCGAGTCGCGTTCCTCGCGGCTCGAGCTAGACTCGGTTTCCCGAGTCTGTCCACCTGGAGGGAGGTTGGATCTTCTCACGCGAGTCAGCAGGATCGTCTCCGACGATCCCGCTTATCTCGCGCGAGAGTCCGATTTTGGCGGAGGGCAGGTGTCAAGTAGGCGCTGGCTGCGCGTGGGAACGCAGCAGCCAAGTCGCGTACGTGACACGTCCAAGGCCGCGTGGCCGACGCCCTCGTTGGCCTTTTCCTCCAGAGGACTAACTGACCCTATCTCTGTCTACCCTATACGTCTAATCCTATGTTCCTTCGCTGGTGTTTTGCGCAGCAAAACACCATTCTACTTTCTATGCTGTGTGTAGGAG
>UELU01142754.1:0-12756 GCA_900490025.1 Megastigmus dorsalis
TGGGCAATATTGAAAAAGTCCCACTGGGCACAAAGATTTGAATAAAAAAAAAGTCCCACTGGGCAAGACACAGTATCATGGCTAAATGTGCAGAATTCACAATGGCCAATAAAACCCATTATAAAAAAATTGCATTATTTTTTTTTTTTTTCTCGAAAACCAAGTAGAGAACGAACCGACATAATTATTTTTTCAAAAGTGGAAAAATAATTAATTAATTTATAATTATCCTCATTAAAAAGGATTCTGCAGCATATTTTGAAAATTCAACTCAGATTCTCTGAGCGAAGTATAAACCAAGATGTACTCTTCTACGAAGGTTATAGAATATGGAATATCCGAACTAGTAGTGTAGATGCTTAACATTGCAGTTTACGAACCATGCACGTCTAATTATTAATTAATTATTTTTTTTTGATTATATGATTACTATTAAAATATATTTTATTAGATTGTTTAAAATCTATTGTAAATTTTTTACGGTGAACGTTTTCTATTCAACGTTTGAATACAACATGGACGTTCAAGTTGTGTTCACTATTACAAATCCCTGTAAATGTCCGTTAGTTTTCTATACGAGATAATATTTTGATATATTCATAAGCATTGCTGCCAAACATTTTTAGTACTTTATTACCCACGGATTTCAGTTACAAATCGAAAATCTAATAACGAGATTAAGTTTCAACCCAAAGAGTGAACGAAAAATTATTAAATTTTGGACTAACAGATCTTAATCCCCTAGTTTAGTGTTCTCAATCGGACAAGAATATCCATATGTGACTCTTATATATGTCCGAATTGGAAAAAATTCAAATTATTATAAATAAAGTATCCATATGTACAGTCATTATTTCAAAGTATCAGTAAAAAATACTGCAGTAAATACTTCAATTTCTATTGTAAATCAAATTTTTTGAAGTCCATAAATCATAATTTAAGAGTCACATATGGATATTCTTGTCCGATTGAGAACACTAAACTAGGGGATTACGATCTGTTAGTCAAAAATTTAATAATTTTTCGTTCACTCTTTGGGTTGAAACTTAATCTCGTTATTAGATTTTCGATTTGTAACTGAAATCCGTGGGTAATAAAGTGACTATTTGGAGGTCGTCACCGACATTCCTCCCCGTCAAGCTCTTCCAGCACCCAATGTCCCATCCGAAAAACCAATGCACTCCATAGCAAAAAATATGGTTCTAGGAAAATTTAACGCAAAAAATTTTAACGCGGAATCTTGGCTGAAAATTTTCATTAATGAATGCAGGCATTTTAATATACATGGAGAAAAATTCGCTGAAATTATGAGATTATTTTTGGAAGATAGTGTACTAGAGTGGCATGCGATATTTTTGAAAACGAACTCATTAAACCACGCATGAGAGTTTTGGAATAATTCTTTTATTGAAACTTTTGGTCAAAAATCATGGTCCGAAATTGAATATGCAAACAAATATAAATATTTGAATGGGGCATTTTTTGAATTCGCATTAAAAAAACGAAACTTACTGATCGACGTAGATCCTGAATTGACAATAAATTCCCAAATAAATTTAATAATAATAGCTTTACCAAATTATGTTAGAGCAAAATTAACCAATAAATTAGAAACGTTCGAGAATTTAATGAAAAATTTAAAGAAAATAGAGCCTATGGAAAAAAAAGTTTAAGAGTTTGGAAATTGAAAACAATGGAAAGCAAATACAAAACAAGTCGAATGAAAGTCGAGGAAACAAATATTCTCCTTGCATGTATTGTGAAAGCATAGGGTATCCAAATAGATATCACCCCGAAAATTTATGTCGAACTAAATCAAACAGAAATATACAGAAAAATTAAAAAATTAAAATAGCGAATAATACTGAAATACAGGACTTAATTTCTTCCTCCGAAGAGGCAAAAAACTAATTGTTACCCCACTTATAAAAGTTAAAATATCGGTAAATAATAAGCCAGCTATTGTCATTTACGACTCAGGAGCAAACGTATCCTTAATAAACTACGACTTTTGGAAGAGCCTTGGTATTGAGAGAAATATAAGTGGGGGAAATATAAAAACATTAGCGGGAACCTCGAAATCGGAAGGCACAGCTTCGGTAGAAATAAAAATTCTCGACAGCACGAAAAACTTTGATCTTTTCATAATAAAGAACGAATCATTCAAAGATAATATATTGTTAGGATTAAACGCTATTAAGGAATTTAAATTATGTCAAGACGAAAATTTAAAAATAAGACAAAATTATCATAAACCAAAAATAAACTTAATCCAAGACATACCAATATCAAATGCCAATCCACTAACAAAAATTAATCCCATAATGGAAATAAAAAGCAAATATGAAAAAGTATTTACGAAAGGGAAATTTGACGTTGGCAAAGTGAAACATCATGAGGCTACGATAAAACTCACAGAAGATAAATATATATCAAAAAAACCATATAGATGTTCGTTGCAAGAAAAAACCGAAATAGAAAAACAAATCGAAGAACTATTAAAATGAGGCCTCATTGAGAAATCGAGCAGTCCTAATGCTGCACCTGTAACGTTAGCGTTCAAGAAAGATGAGGGAAAAAAGTCTCGATTATGTATTGATTATCGAGAACTAAATAAAATAATCGTGCCGGAGGGCCAGCCTTTTCCGCGAATCGATGAACTAGTGTTACGGGCGAGAAATTGTAAGTATTTCACGAGACTTGATGTGAATTCAGCATTTTGGTCGATCCCACTACGCGGCAAAGATAAATACAAAACAGCCTCTGTAACACACCACAGTCATTGGCAATGGTGTTGTTTACCGTTTGGGCTAAAAAGCGCATCAGCGGTTTTTCAGAGAATTTTAAATAGCATGATAAGACAGAACAATTTAGGAACATTTGCGGTAAACTATATCAATGATATTTTAATTTTTTCAGAAAACTACGAAGATCATATTAGACATATTGAATTAGTTTTAAAAATGTTGTTAAATAATGGTTTCAAATTAAACTTATCCAAATGCTTGTTCGCACAAAAAAAATATACTTAACTCACGAAATAGGATTGAACTGCATAAAACCCCTAAATAATAATGCAATTGCAATAAAAAACTTCCCTACACCTACAACAAGAAAAATTTGAGAAAATATTTGGGAAAAATAAATTTTTATTTACAATATATCCCTAAAGCTACAATATTGCTAGAACCATTTCACAATTTATTGAGGGAAAATGTAGAATTTAAATGGTCAAAAACATGCGAGGAGAATTTTACAAAAGTGAAAAATTATCTGTGCTCAGAACCAATTCTAGCTATTTTTAATTCAAATAGTCAAATCTACATTTATACCGATGCTTATTTACAAGGTGTAGGTGTGGTTTTAAAACAACCACAAACAGACAAAACTTTAAAACCCGTATTTTATTTTTCTCGAAAATTAACGGAGCGACAAAAAACAAAAAAAGCTATCTACTTAGAGTGCCTAGCAATTAAAGAAGCCATATTATATTGGCAATATTATCTAATGGGCTATAAATTTATCATCTATACGGACCATAAACCGTTAGAACACTTCAATATAAAAAAATGTAAAGATCCGGAATTACGAGAAATCTTAAATTACATATCACAATTTAATTTCGATATAATATATAACCCTGGAAAAAAAATTTAGAAGCGGATTGTCTATCTAGAAATCCAGTCCTACAAGAACGAGAAAATGACTATGAAGATTCTACAGTTAAAATTGTAAATTTTATTAACTTAACGGACATAATCAAGGATCAAACGCAGTTAAAAATAGACAAAGATTGTGATATTGAAAATAACATAATTTATAAAACTTTAAATAATAGGAGAAAAATTTGGGTAAATGAAGAATTAGGTATAAAATTCATAAAAACAGTGCATGAAAAACAAGGACATGTGGGAGTAAAGCAATTAACACTAACAATAACAAGAAAATTCTACTTCAAAAATATGCACAAACATATAAAGATAATATGCCGCACATGTGAAACTTGCACAAAAATAAATCAAGGATTGCGAATTACAAAGCTCCGCTTTCACAACTAGGACCCGCCAAAGAACCATTTGAAATAATTTCTCTTGACACAATAGGATGTTTTGCAGGCAACAGAAGCACAAAAAAATATTTACATTTAATTACAGACCACTTTACAAGGTTCGCTTTCATCGCCACTTCAAAAACCCAATGCGCTAGAGACTTCATCAATTTAGTAAAATCACTAAAAAATAAACACGATATAGAAACTTTGTTAACAGACCTATATGGAGGCATAAATTCCGGAGAATTTAAACAATACTTAAAATCAGAACAGATAAACCTAATCTTCACTGCAGTGGATTGCGCTTTCTCTAATGGTCTGAATGAGCGATCTAATCAAACCTTAACAAATAGAATAAGGTGTAAAATCTACAAGGAAAGAAACCGACCATGGTCTATATTAGCACAAGAATGTGTAAACGAATACAACAATAAAATCCATAGCTCGACGATTTTACTCCAAAATATTTACTAACTGGAGTAGACGATTTTATGTTACCGAAAGAACTAAATGAAAATAATAAAAATAACCTAGAACACAATAGAAAGATAGCATATGAAAATTCAAAGCAAATCCACGAACAAAATAAAAAATACTATGACAGAAATTCAGTTACAATAAAATATAATGAAGGAGATTTAGTATATATACAAAATAACAGCAAATTAAATAGAAATTAATTAGACCCAATCAGAATAGGTCCATACAAAATAAAAAAGAAAATATCAGATGTTATATTTGTCATTGACAGTGGTTCTAAGAAAAATGAATCCAATCTTTTCCAAGCTAGTAAGCTTATCCCTTACTTCCCATACTCCACACCCACATCTTGAAGGAGGGGGGATGTAAGTTTGGCGACTCTTCAAACTTAGCCATCTACAGGCCTTAATCACGTGATTAGCAGCTGTAGCCAGCCGAGCCGGTACTCGTTACGAACGACGTACCTCGAGAGTAGCCAGTCGCTGATATAATACCTGTGTACTAATTATCAGTCAATGCCGACAATTTGTGTTGATTCAGGTAAAACCTGAATATTAAGTTTTAAGTTGTAATACCTGTGTAATTATTCTTTTATTACAGTTCGTACTGCAACAACACGTGTTGGTGTTTAATTCATTTAAACCCAGTCCCTGCTTCTTATTACTAAGTCTCCACGGAATATCATATATAATCCTATATAAAAACTTATATGATTATATGTAATCATGTATAATTATATAAGATTATATACGTATATTGTCTCTATATAACTATATATACGATTGAATGCATTTATAGATATAATTATATTATCATACATAATTATATGCAACTATATATAATGTATATAATTTTCAATTCAAAAGTTTTCAGTTTCACTTACGTACTTTCATACGCAGCTGTGTGTAGTTATATATAGTTATAAAAAATCATACATAATTGTACAAAGTCATATATAACCATGCATGACTGTTCATAACTGTTTACAATAAGTTATGCTTTTTGATGTACTGCGCATAATTACCGCTAGGTGGCGACCCGTTATATGCCCCTGCAAGAGGGAAATCAGCGCTTCGGGTATAAGTACAACCCGAATTCCTTTTGATCAAAAAACTTTTTTAAAGTTCAAATATCTAGTATTTGAACATAATAAAATCTCTTCAAAGGTTAAAATTTAACAAATAAAATAAATATCTTTTGTGCTTATACATTATTTTTCACGATTAAATATTATATATAATTGTATATGGTTATATACAATCGTATATTATCATATATCATCGTGTACAATTACATAGAGACAATATCCATATATAATTATGTATAGTTATATACAAGCACTTATATAAAATTGTATATAATTATGCATGGTAAATTTTTCCCCGGGTTATTAATCATTAATCTACTACTAATCTATTAATTATTAATTAAATTAATCTATTTATCCTTACTTCTGAAAAGTCATTCTTATAGTATCTTAACTATCTTTAAAAAGAAATCGTTCCAATTTTATTCGTTTCAGAAATTCATCAAATTTTTGTAAGTGACTTTTTAATTATACTAAACTATTGCTATAAACCTTTAATAATTACTATGGCTACTTTTTTATATTCATTAGAATATATTAAATTATGTTCACCGAAATTTCAAATAGTTTTTTCTTGTAAATAAAATTATAAAATGATAAAATTTTAATATTATCTAATAAAGAAAGAATAATTTCTAGGATTTAAGTGCTAAAAGAAATATTTTGATGGCCCTTTAAGGTGAAAATAAGTACAAAAATACAGTTTTTCGTATCTTTTAACATGACACACCAACCTGAAAAATCTACACAATTCTTTTAAGTATTTTATAAAAACTAATATTAAAAAATTAGACTTGCAACAATAATAAATAGTAGTGCATTTTGAGAGTACGAAAAATTTTAATATATTTTAGCCTTTTTCTATATACTCCATTATTTTAGATTTTTCCATCACATAGTTTTTAAGATAATTTATTTTCCAGAGATAATAATTGTTTTCGTCAGGATGGGTGATGCAAGAAATTGCTGTGTTTGTAGTTACTAATGGCGTCGTAGCCAACGAGGTTGTGTGCTTCCGAGGCCTGGTGAATAACGGGTGCCTCAGTGTCGGATAAGGAGTAGGATCAGAGGTACGGAAATAACTTCTCGACTATTTTCCTATCGTACTTTATTCCGATCAACCTTAATCTCACACGTGGGATTGCTTTTGGTCTGCGCCATGAAGGAAGGTTCGTCGAGGTGTTCTCGGTGCCAGCGGTTACTCGAAAGTGCCTGTTCCTCTCCTTCCGCTGAGGCTACTTGCTCCCCAAGTCCCGCATTCGGTTCTTGATTTCCGGCTCGCTTGAATCTCGCTCGTCAGAACAGCGCTCTCGGCTGCAATTGCTGCTTCCAGCGAGAAGGTTGAGATGGCGCACTTTGTTGTGTCGCCACAGCCATTCCTCCCCCAGTGACCTGCGCAGAATGTGTAGGGAACGATACTCTCTTTTTCGTTTTTGTAGGTGGGGATTGAGTGATAGCTGTAGCAGCGTCAGCTGATGACTGTGTTGGGCCTTTCTGGGCCTGCGCTGCTGACGCTGGTGATGTCTCGTCCTGAGCCTGAGTTGTTGTAACTGTTGGTGGCTCGTCCTGAGCCTGTGATGTTGTAGCTGTTGGTGGCTGGCTTGGAATACTCTCGTCCGTAGTCTCCAGGTAGGCTGGTATCAGCTGATCTGTCGTGACCACTTGCTCTTCCCCGTTGAAGTCGATGATGTATGTACAGTCGTTGACTCGTCGAATGACCCGATGAGGTCCTGCATAGGGCCGTTCCAGTGGCTTACGAATTCTCCCTACTCGTTTGCACACGTGTGTGCATGTGTGTAAATCCTTGTAAAAGAATGGGTGTCTTTCGGAGTGTCTGAAGGCTGGAACAGGCCGAAGATCTCTGAAGACTTGACGTAATGTTTGTACAAATGCTGATTGATCTGCTTGCACTGTGGATGATACAAAAAATTCGTCCGGTACTCGTAAAGTAGTGCCGAACAGCATTTCTGCTGGTGAGGCTTCTAGGTTTTTCTTGTGACCATTCCGTATGCCCAGTTGAACTGTTGGAAGGCACTCCGTCCACGACTGTATACTGCACATCAGGGTCGCTTTGAGAATACTGTGGTACCTTTCCACCATGCCGTTGCTCTGGGGGAGGTAGGAGGTAGTCCTGACGGTCTGGCAGCCGAGGATTTGAACGAGCTCCGTGAATAGACCCGATTCAAATTGAGCTCCTCTATCGGACGTGATGAACAGCGGTGTTCCGAATTGACTTACCCAGTTGTTCATGAAAGCTTTTGCAATGGTGTTTGCCTGCATGTTGGGTAGGGGTATTGTCATAGGCCATTGGGTGAACCTTGTCAATAATTGTTAGGCAATATTGCATGCCATTGTCCTGAGGAAGCTTGATCAAATCCAAGTGCAGATGTTCAAACCTGTTGTCCGGCTCTGTAAAACGACCTAATGCTGCCCTGTTTTGACGGCTTACCTTAGACAATTGGCACGGTTCACACTGGCGAGACCACACGAGAGCGTCCTTTCGTATGCCTGGCCATATGTACTTTTGTGCCATTGTACGTGCTGTGGTTCTTCCCCCTGGATGAGAAAGACCATGCACTATGTCGAAGGCTTTTCGACGCAGTGGTGTAGGTATGTAGGGTCTGATTATTCCGAGTGAAACGTCACAGAATATGTTGTGACCGTCGATCTCCAGCTGCTGTAGATCCAGACTACTGCCGTTTAGGAGCTGCTGTAGCTCTGCGTCGTCTGCCTGAGCTGTCTCTATTGATGCTGGGCTGAGTATTGAGGGCATCGTGATGGTGGCTGTTTCTGCTTGGCGTAAGTCGACTGCAGCCGTGGCTGGCTCTTCCTCTGCACAGGCTGGAGCTCTGGACAGAGCATCTGCAACTACGTTGTCTACGCCTTTCGCATGCACCAGCTTGGTGTTGAACCTGTAAATATAACCTGTAAATAACCTGTAAATATAAGATGGCGTGACTGTTGCGGTGATGCCTTGTCCGAACGTTGATTCGCAGTAAATTTGAGAGGCTTAGGGTCGGTGTACGTAATAAACGCATGTCCTTCTAAGTTCTTCTCGAAATGCTTGATGGCAAGGTAAATTGCGAGCAGCTCGCGATCGTAGGTTAAGCAGCGAATCTGCGTATCGTTGAGCTTTTGAGAGAAAAACCCAAGTGGTCGACATGAACCGTTATGATGCTGCTGCTCCAAAACCGCTCCTACTACCGTGTCTGATGCATCCGTCCTGAGTGCTAGAGGTTCCTTGTGGTTGAAGAATGTGGTTCAAGCTGCTTCTGCGATACTGGATCTACAGATTTGAAACGCTTGTTCGGAACAGGGTGTCCATTTTAATTTACCTTTCTCAGGCAGCCCTTTTAGCATGTCATGCAGAGGCACTTGTAACTCTGCTGCACAAGGTATGCATCGTCGAAAGTAATTGATTACTCTTAAAAAACGTCGTAGCTCTGTAGCTGTCTCAGGTTTCGGGAAGTTCTTTATCGCGTTGACTTTCGAATTAGGAGGTTGGATGTCATCCTTCGACACGGTGTATCCAAGATAGAGCGCCTGTGGTTGTCCGAAGTAGCACTTTTTTATTGATTTTTAGGATTGCTTTCCTCAAGGCTTCGAACAACTGGCGAAGGTGGTGCAGGTGTTCTTCGTGGGACTGCGATGCTATAAAAATGTCGTCTGCACAACATTTTGCAAAAGGTAACTTACGCATGATGTGATCTATTGCTCATTGCATAGACTTTGATGTGTTTCGCAGACCCATTGAACTGCCAAGGAATTCATACAGTCCGAAAGGCGTCGTAACAGCGGTTTTCTCTACGTCCTCCTTGGCTATTGGAATTTGATAGAAGGCCTTTTGCAAATCCACTGTGGAAAACACGTTGCCTTTGCTGTCCTGCGGCAGGTCTTCTATGATTGGTAGTGGATATCTATCTGGTACTGTGTAGGCATTGAGTTTCCTGTAGTCGCCCGTTACTCGCCAGGATCCTTCTTTCTTCTGGACAAGGTGGATTGGACTGGCCCACTGACTGGATGACGGCCTGATGATGCCCTTGTCCAGGAGATCTGCGAATGCTTCTTTTGCTGCTTGCAGACGGTCACCTGAGAGCCTGCGAGGGCACTCGTATACTGGTGGTCCTGTTGTTATGATTTGGTGTTTGACAGGTAGCCCAGCGTGCTGAGATGGTGCCATGTTGGGTCCGAACAGATCAGCAAACTCCTCCAATAGTTGAGCGTAGCTTTTGGCTATGGGGCCAGTTGATGGTCCCAACCGAGCAATGGTTGACACGGAATGGAGTGTTGTTGTGGCTAAAACTCCAGGAGAGGCTATGCTGGTTAGTGAATCTATAAGGCACTTACGCTTAACGTCAACCAGGAGTCCGTGTTTGGCCAAAAAGTCTGCTCCCAGAATGGTTTGGAGAATATCAGCGATGATGAAACTCCAAGTCCACACTCGTCTGGAGCCTAAATTGAGATCTAACTGTTTTTTTCTATATATGGCTATTGGAGAGAAGTTTGCCGCATGAAGAGTGAGCGTCTGCTTGAGATGAGGTGGTCTGCAAGCTTCTCTTGGGATGAGTGATACCACTGAGCCGGTGTCTACCAGGAATCTGGTATTGGAATTCCTGTCAGTGATGAACAGACGGCTTCTGTTGTCGATTTGGCTGGCCTCCGTCGTCTGCAACGAAGGTGGCCCTACAAGTTTCCCTGCATTTGTCTGTTATATGTGCAGTTGGCCTGGCATTTACGGGCTTCAGCTCCAAACGTCGTGCGGTACCAACAGTGCCCTGATGAAGATGGTGTTGTTGAACGATTACGTTGTCTTGAATGATCTCAGCTGCGAGAGCGGCTGCGTCCTTGAAACCCGAACTCACCTCGTCTGCAGTAAGACTGTTGCTCTAATTGTTGTTGCTGCAGGTGCTCTAATTTTGCCATTGAAGCTGTGAGGCCTGCTATTTGTGTTGAGAGTTGATCGCTGGAAATTGAGCTGGGTCTGATGGCATTTACATCAGCTATCGTCGGAATGAGCATATCAGCGTGCTTCAACAAATCTTCAGGCGGGAGGGTAGCTGGCTGTATACGTAGCCACAGTTGTGCAGGCTTAGGCAGCAGAGACAGCCATTTAATTTTCAGGACTTCGTCCGTGAGTTGCCCTCCTGAGAGTTGTTTCATCTCCCTCCAAAGGCGAGATGGTTTACGCTCACAGACTCGTAAGTCAGAAAGCAGCTTCAATAGTTGTGTATCCGGTGCATCAGAAGTGCGAGATATAAGTACTTCTTTCAGTGTTTTATATTTATCTTCTTCTGAAGGTGTTGTCAGTATATCTTCTATGATGCCAATTGTGTTTCCGTCGAGTGCACCGAGGACTAGATTGAATTTCTGCGCGTCTTCAACGATATTGTAGGCGCGAAAGGTAACTTCTGCGTGTTGGAACCATCGACTCGGATTTTTAAACCAAAACTCCTTTAAGTGACATTTGACGTTGGCCATTCCGTTTTCGTCTTCTTCTTCTACGAAAGGCGAAAAAATCTCTTGTAGGTTATGGTTCAACGCCGCGTGGTCTGCACGATCTATGAGCACGTGTTGCTCTAAATTTGAGGTTATGTCGCTTTCGAACTCGTCATCTATTATGCCGCCTATAGCACCTTCAATGTCTGTATATTGTTCGGTCGAGTGAGCTGACTCCGCGATCTGCAGGTTTCCTCATGTTGTAATGTTTGGATGTATCTCGAGCTGGCCGACACTTTGTTGCTGCGAGATACTTAACTGTGCGCTAGGCTCTACGCAAGGGCTTAACAATGGCGGTTTTGCGCGGCTGGCTGCTTCGGAGGCACTTAGTTGGGCGGCTGATGTACTGAAATCGGGCGCTTTTTCGCCTTGAATTCGCGATGACTGTCTTTTTTCTATTTTTTGTTCGTCTGAGATGGTTAGAGCCGACCTCGCCCTTCCATGCCACAAAGGCCGCGTTGTCAGAAATTCGTTAAACGCGTGGCAGCTATGTTCTCGCACTTTTCATTTACGCGTAGTATATTTGCGCTCACCTTGTTAACGTTGTTGACTTAGCCAGCGAGGAGAGGGGAAAAGAACAAAACAAGTAATAATAGTCTTATTTTCCTTATGTGCTGTTTGCTCCTGCCTCTGATGATCTTTGAATTAAATTTTCTCCTTCGACACGAGTTTGCTGAACCAGGGATCCTTCAACGGGGTCACCACTTTGTAGTTACTAATGGCGTCGTAGCCAACGAGGTTGTGTGCTTTCGAGGCCTGGTGAATAATGGGTGCCTCAGTGTCGGATAATGAGTAGGATCAGAGATGCGGAAATAACTTTTCGACTATTTTCCTATCTACTTTATGCAGATCAACCTTAATCTCACACGTGGGATTGTTTTTGGTCTGCGCCATGAAGGAAGGTTCGTCGAGGTGTTCTCGGTTCCAGCGGTTACTCGAGAACACCTGTTCCTCTCCTTCCGCTGAGGCGACTTGCTCCGCAAGTCCCGCATTCGGCTCTTGACTTCCGGCTCGCTTGAATCTCGCTCGTCAGAACAGCGCTCTCGGCTGCAATTGCTGCTTCCGGTGAGAAGGTTGAGATGGCGCACTTTGTTGTGTCGCCACATGTTTGTCAATATTTAAAAAATGATTCAGAATGTTCCTCTACAAATTTTCAACACGAAATGAGAAATCTTACAGTAAATGATACAACACTTCTGTACTTAAGAGTACCTGGATTGCAAAACATAGATAATAAGTCGATTTGTAATGATCACTACAAAAGATTTTTAATCTATTATACTTCGTACCAAAAAAAATGCATTGACCCATGGAATGTGCATAAAAAAAATATTATAGATAATTTAAGAGAAGTTAGTTTAGATTTTTCAAAAAGTAGTAAAATTGCGTGTAATGTAAATATTATACCAGGGCAAAAAGTTTGTAATAACTGTTATAAAAAATTAAACGATGACATTATATCGTATGAAAACCAATTAATGTATTGTATTGTATTATCGGATGAAAATGAAGAAAATTGTAGTTACAGCCCTTACGAAAATCGGCTGCAGCTCTTTCGCGAAAAAATTACGAAAATCTCCTATAGCGGCGGCTGCAGCGGTGGATGCAGCGGTAGCTACAGCGGTGGCTGCAGCTTTATTGC
>UELU01142756.1:0-14845 GCA_900490025.1 Megastigmus dorsalis
CCCTTCCCACGACTCGCTCCTCTCTCGATCTGTATATCGAGTTTGGCTTCGCCTTCCGCCTCTCGTTAAATAAAGACTCTTGCAAAATTGCGCGATCTCAATTAATTCCACCGCGGGTACGAAATTAGCTTAGCCGCGCGCGACTCCGCCGCCGACCCCGGCTTCTATTCGCGTCTCTCTTGTAACTTCTTCCCATGCCGATGTATATCGCGCCGCTTGCGCCCGCGTGACGTCATTACCCCCTCGTCTCCGTGACGTAGTAGAGTGAGAGAGAGAGAGAGAGAGAGAGAGAGACTCTGCGGTAGTTATAGGTGCTACAAGCGACGCGTCTTTTGCGCGAGGGACTTTGTTCTATGCAGGTGTGTGTGTGTCCCTGCGCGTGTACATAAGCACGTCTGTTGTACCGTCACTTTTTTCGTCTGCCCGCGGCTTCTGCGTTTGCGCGCCTTTTCAGCGCTTCTATTCATTGTGGATGATGGCTGGGAAAGCGATTGCGACAAGTTGAAAGGGATGAAGACTTAGAGATGCTCGTGTATTATACTTGAGCTTTCGTGGGACGTTAGCGATAATTTGAGACAAGGTAGCTTGTGAGTAAATGCGGAAAAAATGATGGCTTGTTTTATATAGACTAGATTTAAAGCTCGGTAATAGATATATATTTCTTATTCAATAAAAAGTTGAAATAGAAGGTTTGTTCATCATCTTGTAACTGTACCAAGGAATTGGAAATGCCAGCAAACAGCATAATTTCTATCGATGTCGATGCATTATTCATTCCATCGAACGACGAAGCTATACAAAGAGGAAGAAAGCGAGAGAAAAAGAACAGGAGGCGCGCGGGCGGGGCCAGAGGAATCCGCACAAAATCTCTCTGGAACCTTTATGCGTATTCGCGTGCGAAAAAGCGCGCGCAGCAATTTCCCCGCGGGAAAAAGATCCGACGTAAAGCCGAATAGCATCTATCAAGTGGAAGTGACAATGACGTGCCAATACTTCTTCAGTCCATCGGCCAATATCCGCTAAAAAATCCATAGAGCCTCGCGGAATCTGCCAATTTTACGCAGCAGCTGCGGATATACATATGTGTACCGGGAAGAGCTTGCGATGCGAATCTCGTGCGCGTTCATCCCTTTTTTGACCTTTTTTTTTTTCAATTAGAGGAATCCAGGCGTAGGAGAGAAATTCGATAAAATTTACATTGGTATCCCTGACGCGCTGACTTTCAATTTCGACGTTGAGTCTTGGGAAAAGTTCTTTGTCACGACTGCTGATGCTTCAAGCATCCATTCTCGGAGTGCAGGAATGTTAAAAAAAAATCGTTATATTTCGTCATTGACATTTTTTTTAGTTGTCCAAAACAAGTTGTTGACAAGTCTACCGATGAATAAAGAGGTTTATTAGAAATTTAAATATGCAGCTATAACTCAATGTTATTGAACTCTGATGTAATGGGAAATTAAGTAGACTAAAAGTAGCAGTTTACAGATGAATATTAAAAAGTTTTAATTATTTATATAATAAACGCAGACGAGGCAAGTATAGTTTCTCGCTTTCTTTCTTCCCTACTTTCCATTTTTTCTTTTGCCCCTCTAGACGTCCTTCCTACACTCGCTTTTTTTCTTTCCTAACGAGAAACTGCCGGTCTGTATATTGCAGTAAATGGTACGGAAAAATTACATCTTTGAAAAAAAAACACGTTTTTCCCGAAGGATAAAAAACCAACGACTTGCAGTCAAGAAAATAACTGGAAAAGGGAAAGAGAAAAAGAAAAGTTTGCTCTGGACTGTTCCGGATACTTCCAACGGAGAAGGGTAAGACGATTTATGAGATATTTTTCTGAATTATGACATCGTTTTTATTGAATTAAATTATATTCGCTCGTGCTTAATATTCTTAAATGGCTTTTTCATTTATGATGTTCGTTTGGGCAAATTACTTTGATAGAGGATTAAAAAGTGCTCGGTATCGACTGACGCAAAACATGTATGTGCACATGTTATACAGCATCAATGGTCACGATTGTAGAGAAGAAAATTTTGAAGGCAAGTTGTAAGATCCTGTGTAGCAAATTGTAGCTTTAAATTATTGTTCGGAGCAATTTTAAATTAGAAATTATATAGAAGAAATATTAGCTACACATTTGCATACTCCACGATCGTAATAGTAAAGATCATATATGATAATAACAATAACGATAGTCTTGTTGAATAGTACAACGCGATAATTTATGTGCGTCAATTTCTTACGCAATACTGATGCGTAAATCAATTTATCTAGTTCTTGCGCAAATAGTGAAACTTTTACTTTTCATTGACACGTTATAGTTGTATTCTCGTATACGAAGCGTCATAACTTGAATTTATTATTAGATCTACGTATTTTTTTTAGAGTTTTCCAACACAAACATATAGTCTAAAAATATATATTGAAAGAAGTTCGAGGCAACGATTTGGAGTCGAATTCGATAATATATTGCATCATATCCATGGCACACTTATATCTACCACCGTATGTTTGTTACGCTTTATATTAGAAGTTGATTACCCCCACATTTATATTATCTCCAATCTTCGTGTCGTACACAAATGTCCAAAGGGACACGATGCTCCATCAAAGCTTAAATCGACGATAGATTTCAAATCGATACAGAACGAAGACAGTCCCCACCTGAAAATATATCTCTATAGCAGTGAAAAGAAAAAGCAGCGTCGACTACATACCGGAGACAGAGAAAAGAGAGTGCAATAGTCAAATAAATAGAGCTGCGGGGCGGGCGAGTAGTTTTATTTATAAAATCTCCCAGGATAGTCTCGGGGCGGGCGGAGGGGGAGGAGGCAAGGAGACTCGAGGGGGGAGGGGCGGGACTGCAGAGCGCCTCGTCATCGGTGACACGCGGTTTTGTTAGCGTCGCGACGTTACTCTCTCGCCTCGTCATCTACGCGCCGTGCCGTGACGTTTTAGCCCCCCGCGTGACGAAAACTGGCCTGCGCCGCAGACTCGTTGCGCGACTTATCTTTACGCTTCCCACACACGGACTGACCACGCGCTCGCCCGACTATACCGAGAGCTTTTTGCATTCCTCTAGAGTCGAGGTATATGCGGCGCAAAGTTTGCCCAACAGAGATTTCGGTCGCGATGAGTTTTTTTCGTGTCTGGCACGTTTGATGCAGCCGTTTATTATCGCGCGTCTAGAGAACCGCCTCTGCGGTGTAAAGATACGGTGCGAAGATGTATCGACAGCCGGCGAAGAATATGGTGTGTTTGGTAATTCGGAATTTATTATGGTTGCGGTTGTGTACGATCGGAGCGATTGATTTGCGCCTGACTATTGGAAATTGAATTATCAAACGCGAACTCCGCCATGATGATGCGGAGACAATTAACTTTGTAATTGAATCGTTGCACTCGCTGTGCATTTGCTAATTTGTATCCGTCAGTCCGGGGTAAATTTAGCTTCTCTTTCTACTGATTCATTTTTGACTAATACAATGGTCGACTGGCAACTGAATTGCATGCGATTATTTTGTGTTTGAATTGTTTTAAGCTTAGAAAATGATACATTTTGTCTAAACTGAAACACAGAATGAGTTTTGGTTAAGAATCTACGTCATTGATGCTTTATTGATGTGCTTTATAATGTACGTGAGTCTTTAACCTCGAGTCATTTATTTTTAAAAACCATGTTTAACGAGATAAAATCATGACTCGTTATTATAGGCTTGAGCTAATAAAAAAATAATAATAATAACAAGTGATATTCATATTGATAACACAAACCCAAAATGGAAGTGTACAAAGAGATTCTTTTAATTGAAAAGCATAACAATAGTCTTGAAACTATCTCATATCATCACTTTTCAGAGCTTGGGCTGAACTGTTTCACAGAGTCATTTACATTTGCTTAGCGTCGAATATATATGTTCGCTTACCTCGTCGTTCTTGGATGCGGTGGTGGTCTCTATGAGGCTGGTGAAGCTGGTCCTGCTGCCGTGTCTGCTGCTCCTACTCAGACAGCCGACGTCGACGATTTCGCCGGCAGCTATTCGCGCCAGCCTGTCGTTCTCCAGGCATTGCGTCAGCGAGATCCCGAACACCAATCCGCCGCTCGACTCTGCGAAATAACCACATTTTCAATGTAATACTGTGATAAGTTTTCTTGTCACTAGGTCGTAAACATACGTTCCAGAACAGCTGTTGGTTGATAATGAATTGTTTGAATTCTAAGAGGGCAGTGATTGTCTTCTGCGTTACATTTAAAATACATTGTTTAACCTTCTTGCATTAAATATTATATATTTTTTCCCGACCCTCAAAACAGAGAGGCAAGGAATGAACACAAAAATTCTTGGAGTAGCAACAGCTATCCAGAAAAATTAATTACTTATAATTAAATACAATATATTTATATACGTAATAAGCAGCATGAAATATTCCATTATGATATCTAAAGTTGCCATGATAAATATATGAATCCTATTCTATCATTTTGAGTATAAAAGAAAACATTCGATTTAAAGGAACACTAATTGAAAATTAGTGTCTTACTAAACTTGTCTGTATCTACTTGTCTGTATCTGCAACTTACTTAGTTATAGAGAATACATTTTATAAAGAAACCTTTTTATTCGTATGTTTTTCAGACTCTAAATGGTTACTCATTTCATACCTTCGCTAAAATATTTTACGAAGGTTAGTTGTGGATATCAACCCTTGATTTGCATAACTACATATGTCGTTTCGGTGAAATTTCGTATCAGAAGCCTATCGAATAAATCAAAGTACAGTACAATCGAATGTCGAACGCTGAAAAGAAAGAAGCATGAAATATACACAAGCGTCGCCTCAGCGAAAACTTCATATTTCGCGGGTGGCCGTGAATATATGCACTCGTAGCGCGAGAGCTTTAATTTCGGAGGAGCGGTCAGCTTGGCAGAGGGCAGCAGCATAGCTCCGCAATCCTTCCCCCCTCTGTCTCTGTCTCTGTCTCTCTCTCTCTCTCGTTCGTGAGGGTGCCGTGACCGAGTCAACATTTTCGTTCGCTCGCTCGCCCGAGCTATGCCGGAATTTCGGGCGTGGGCCGGGAAACTTTGATGGCGAGCGAGACGCGCGAATTTTCCTATAGCTCCGCGGACTTTTTTGACTGCTTCGAAGCGGACACGAGGAATCTCGATTTTAGCTTTTTGGATTGGCTTGACAGTTTGTTGTAAGCTAGTAGGATGAGTAGCGTTGAATGATTTATGGTAGATTTGAAGTTTGCGGGCTTATTTTACAGTTGGGAATTTTTGTAATTTTATACTCCCTTCGATAAGCGAAACTTCTCAGAATCGATAGAAAATTTGTAGTAGATAATTTCTAAATTTTTTGTATTATTTAATCTATTGGTATTTATAGTAAATTATTTATAAATGTTGAAATAGTCTGTAAATTGAATTCAATCGATCTACTTTTATTATCAGATTTTTTTAAGGCTTTTAGCGGTTTAATTAAGCCTTGTTTACAAATAGCAAATACATGCAGACAAAAATTAAAGCAGTGCTATCACAATGCTACTTTACATTTACAGAACATTTACATTTAAGTTTGTTTTTTTGGAAAAATATTCTAAGCTTCAATTATAAGTACTGATGTTTTTCTATTTCATTTTGGAAAAGCAGCATATTAATTTACCAATATCAATTCGTTCAGATAAGCAGCTATTGGTGTCTCTCTATTGAAAAAACCCACCTGGAAATTCACCTAGAAATCTTGGAAATCCAGGAATTGAACTTCAATATTTAAATTTTCAACTCTTATTCGATTCAATTAAAATATTAAAAATTCCAGTATTAAAGTTTAATTCTCCAGTTTGGGTGTCATTATCTTCATGCTAACACCAAATAGGGATAACAAACTTCAGTAAACTTTATAATTTAGGACGTGAACATCTACGTGGAGATCTACCTGGAAATTCACTTGGAAAAAGTTTGAAAACGTGAGCTGAAATTTTTAAAACGAGTATCCATTTTCAGTGTTTAAAAGATGTGGGAGGATTGATTTTTCTTCACCGATAGAAGAAATAGTAAGACAAACGGTATTTTGTTGATATAGATTTACATGACATAATAAGTCAGGTTTGAGAAGGGTAGAGGACAAAAACTTCAAGAACAAATTCACAATTATGCCTGATACTTTTATGTCTAAAAGCTGTAGCGGCTTATTTGGCCCAACAATCTTGATTTGTACTTTCTTTCTTTTTTGCTGTTTATATTATTTCTACAGCTACTTCATCGGGAAGGTCAAAGTTAATCATTAGTTTTTAGACTTAAAAACATTATGTCTAATAACGTGTTTGTACTCGAAGTTGCACAATAAATGAAATTGACTTTAGTCACATTTTCTCCTTCAATGGGTGTACTTTCTCTGCCCTTCTTCAACGTAACTTATTAATTCATGTAAACTTGTAACGAAAACCATTATTATCTTTTTATTTCTCCTATCTATGTGAAAAAACAAAAGCTCTCGCATATATGTAACATTTTAATACTCTTAATTCAAGCGCTGAATAAAGATACTGGTTTTAGTGCTATTAAAAATCCACCCAAGGCGCCAGTAGTCGATTGAATAATTTGAAATATTTTCCTTCTTTAACAATGAAATCGTCAAATAATTAAAAAATAATTGAAACGGTTAAAATGGAGATGAAACCTATCAACTTATTCATTCTAATTGTACCTAACAAAAAAGAAAAAAACATTACCAACATGGTTTTGTAGAAAAATTTCCTCACAAACACCTAAGCAACTCCTCGAAACTTCCAATCTTACGCATGAAACCTCGACCAAACGAACCGCAATCAACGCGATCTGCATAATACACACACACACACGTATATATATCCAGCCTAAAGTCAACACACACGAAAATGCGCAAGTACCGAAGCGGAGGAAAAAGAGCAAGAGTAAAAAAAATTGCGGTATGCATAAAAAATAAGGAAAAAACGGCGCACGGGCTCGTCGTCGAGTTCTCTCCTCCTTACGCACGCTCTCTCGCGGGGCCCCAAGACACAATTTCACCAGTTCCAAAATTAGCCGCGACGAACGCGCTGCGCCTGCCGGCGCGAATATTTCCGCATATAACCACCGGGCGGGGGGTTTATTTGCCCGACACTCGCCTATATATTCGAGCGCTCGTGTGTCTATACGTGTGTTTGTGCAAGAGAGAGAGAGAGAGAGAGAGAGAATACGTGTGCGTACGCGAGCGCCCGTCAATCGGTCCGAGCGTCTTTTCGCCCGCCGCGCGAGGTCACTCACTCGAAATCTGAGCACTACTCTCTCTCTCTCTCTCGCTCTTTCCTCCTTTATACACAATTTCATACTCTTACCGCGCCTCTCTTTGCCTCTCTTTCTCTCACCAATTCTTTCTTTTGCTTTCTCATCTCGTATCTTCGCGTTATTAACCTCTTCGAGCGCGCGAGGCTTTTTGTAGATTGCTCTTGGTGGTTGAGCTTTTCTTTGCACCGCAGCTTATCGGATTCGGCATTTTCAGCATCTAGTTAGGCGTGCGTACAAGGCATTTTAGTAAATCTCTCTTGCGCGTACAATTTTCTAAACTTTGCTCAGCTTTCTTTTTGATCCATTATAAATATTATCAACGTATAATTTTTCGATGTAAATACTTCGCAATCAGTTTCTACTCGGTATATCTTTTGTCTTCTTTCTAAAATTACCAATTAAATCTCGCTATTGTAAATATATACATCTAAGCAAAGCTTAAAAAAGCAACTTCAAATTTTCGTACAAATAAACGTTGCTGTCGCATCCGATAAAACAAAAAAGCGAAGCTATAGAAGAAAAAAGGCTGCAGGTAAAAAACATCGGGAGTCCGCGGTGAGCGGCTAGACGCGGCTGGGCGCGTTCCGATTTGAGCCGCGGTGCGCGGCAATCGTTCGTCGGAAGTGTTTCTCCCGCATGTCCCAGATCTCGGGATCTATAATCAGAAACTTTAAGAGGCGCGCTCGTCGTTCGACTGCATTTCGTTTCGCATTGTCAAATATTTTATATTTGACTTGACCTGCGGGCCGCTCTGTGCGTCGCGGGAACGGACGCACGCACGCACACGCGCAACCTACCAGAGACGAAATATTTTTAAGTTCTCGAAAGAGCCGCGTTACGCAAACGCCTGCAGAGAGTCTATATAGCGGTAGGGAATAGCCACTCATCCGAATGTTAAGAATGCAATTAATCAAGCAAACATCCGGTCGTTCAATTCTATTTATGTCGGGACTCTTTAGTTAATAGACAACTTTTTTATCCGCTCCGGTATCGCGATATCTTCTATTTTCGTAGCGCGGCTGGACGGTGCGCTCGCGCTTTTCCTACCTTTGTCGGAAGTTAATAGAAAATTTCGCGCGTTAAAGGTGATGGTATGTTGTATATAAAAATTGAAATTTTCAACGAAATACGCTGCGCGCAAAGTTACGCCACTAATTTCACTCGACTCTCTTTTTCCCGAACGTGGGATTAGATTACTGCAAAGTTAAGGGCGAAATTGAATTGTAAACTTGCTCGGCCGGATACTTTCCACGCCGCGTCTCTCGATATTGTAGTGCAAAACATTCGGTGAATTTATGTTTTCCAAAAACCGTAATTTATACGTTCTAAGTAAAAGAAAAAAAGGTATAGGAGAACATCATTAACCACAACATTCAAACAATTCTTCGTTCATTCAACCGAACGTATAATTTCAATGAAAATCTGCAAAGCCCGACATTACACCCTAACATCCGATCAGCTGAACGCGAACAAGTTCCAGATCATCGGCCAATCCCTCACTCGTGCCAGTCAAAAAGTTCACTCTCGCGCATTAATTAAAACGATCAGGCGGAAATTGAATGTACCAGAAACGCGATATCGATCGGACAGCACATTGCATTCTACACACAGAGAGGTAGAGAGAGAGAGAGAGAGAGAGACCAGCCCGAGGCGTTCGTTTATGGCGGCGCGATAAGCGAGGGGCTCTCGTAATTATATTCGCACGAGGCAACGGCAACGGCAACAGCAGCAGCAGCAGCAGCTCATCTCGGGGTTTCGCAGGCGCATATATGCAGCGCTTAAGCGATTCAATCCAATTTCGAGCGAGGCGGGTCGGTCTTATGCAGCGAGGACCGCAAAGACGCTCACTTCTCGATATGGGTATACAGTCAGCCGCGTGTTCTACGGCCCCAAATTCAATTCCGCGTGCCGTCGAGGGAAGAAGTGCGGCTGTGTTGCGCCGCTTAGTGCCCCAAGGAGATTGGGCGCAAATTGTTCCCAACAATGCGCTACGAATTAACGCGGCGATTTATGAGGCTCGATCGATCAAGATGATGTACAGAGCTTGGGGGGATCGAGCGGAGATACACACGCGTGTCGATGTGTTGCGAGTAACGGAACGCGGAGCGAACTGTGAGGTCGGAAAAGGTGTCTTCGAATAATGGGGATGAATAGTGTGGTTTGTTGGTGGTGGGTAGAGGCGTTCAATTGGATCTGTCGCATAAAGCAAAGCAACGAGAGGTAGATGAAATGCAGTCTCGAAAAAAAGGTTAACTCATTCTGTAAGCAGATCAAATTTTTAACAAAGTTTTCTTAACTTATTTCGATCGATTCAGATGATAAGAGATACTACGTGTGTTACTAGAAAACTTTTTTCATCTCACTATAACGAAGTTCTGTTTTTCCTATTGTTTGTATAAGTAGTAATAGAGCGGTATGGCCAGACCGCATAAAAAGCTGTATTCTACTTTATTTGGGAATACTTATAGTTGTTTTGCAGAGGAGCATGAGCATCGATTATTTTTATTATACAATATATTTTCAAACGATCAAGCTGTATCCATTTCATCATGTGATTCTTCTATAAATAATTTTATCAAAAAAAATATTTCAATAAAAATGTTAAGACAATTAGAAAATTTTGCAGAATCATGAAAAACCAATGTATGTATTTTTATGAGGTTGTTTGTAATAAAAATAGAATAGACTTTTTTATTAAAAAAGACCGATCCAACAAAAAATTTAAAAATTTAAAAACAACAATTCCCCCTTTATAAGACATAAAATGAATAGTCCGAATGAAAACATGTACTTTTTGCCCATCTACCTGAGACTCCGGCAACCGTATAAGAAACCAACACTTCTCGCCGAATCTCTCGAAGCAAACAAGCAGACTTTTGCCTCGTGAGCACACTCGAAAGACACTCAATGGGAAATAATTCACAGGCCGGTAGAGCGAACGATAGAGGCAAACATTAGCTCTATTCATCGGAATTCATAGCCCGATACATCCTACTTAAGCGCCCCAGATACCTTCCCATATATTCCATTCCGTCCTATTTATAAATCTCATTGCACAACGACGCTGCTGCTGCTCGCGTAATACCGCGAAACAAGACTTGTGAAGGGTTCAGAGAGAGAGAGCGAGAGAGAGAGAGAGAGAGAGGGAGGGAGAACAGAGCATTTTCTCATCGACGAAAGTCTCGAGTGGTAAAGGAGGAGCGCCGCTTAAGACTCGAGTCGCGGGAGCGCAATTAGAGCGAACCACGAGGACGACGGCAGGCGTAGTGTGTAGGTTGCACATATACACTGCAACTGCACACCGCAAGAGCGACGTCTGCACGCCGAAAAGAAATGCGATTGGCGCGGCGCTCGCGGATCGCCGGGAATGCGATTCACCCCGCAGCTGCGGCGATTTTTCATCGGCTGCTGTTCGCCCGCCTCGTCTTGTGTTTACTTGTTTTTGTTTACCAACGCTCGCCGAGGCTCGTTGCTTTTCTGTACCTTTAGCGCGCACTGGAAAATCTTACTCGGAATGGAATGTTTTACTCGTGCAAGATTATTCGGGAGTAATGAATTATTTAATAGTTGACATGATTATTATTACGATTGGAGAGCTGCTCTTGAGAATTTGCTTCATTTGCATTTGAAAGGCTGATCAATGAGATGGAAATTTCCTAAGAATCGTTAGAAAATTTAATGCCTGACATGCTGTTTTCATTTGATTGTTGTGGATTAAAGGGTTCATTCTACAACGAATGACGGAACAATAAAATCGTGATAAGTAGTGCCAGTGTACTAAATCCTTTTTCATAGAAGTTTTATAATTAAAAATATTTTAATAGAAAATTTATATTGAGCAATGATTTTCTGTTACAGATTCCTCGTTGAAAATACACAGTAATTACAGTAATGGGATTTGAATAAACGTTTTATTTAATTTAAAATAGAACGAGTAAAACGATTAATTTTGAAAAGTAGTATATGAAATTATATTTTCTTCCTGTTATCAGTACAATTCAAAGTGTATCTAGCACTGCGGTATACAGTAGAGATATCTGTGATTTTGATTAAGGTCGTTGATAAGTGCAAGGCTATACTTGAATGTACGAAACATTAACAGTAGAAGCACGAACGCAACTTCATTGTACGTAATTCTTTATTATTAAGTTTATATTTATTTACAACCGGGGTAATTATATACAGTAAGCAAATCATTGTTAACTTGAAGACATTTGCGTTTTTCGTAAATTTTTAAAACTTATGGTGTGTACAGTGCACAAAATGTTATTTAAAAATCAGAATTAATCCGCAGATAAATAGCCATTATAATTTCGACAAATGCGTCATGTCGATAACAGAAGTAGCCTACCGTTCCAATAATATATCTAAATACTAAACTAAAGCTTCGTATGTAATACTTAATTGATTTACGTATATACCTCTTCGAATGCGTTACACACCTCTAACACAAGAAGTTCAGACCTAACTATCGTGATCCGCAAATGGCGTGCAATGCTACATGCTGCAATAAATTTAATCCTATTTATGTTATTCCTTTTTACCCATTCAAGCACTGACTATGAGTTTAACCATCGATCTCTTAGTAGGAGTAATTATATATATGTACATCATATAGCCTATAAATGTTATGCGTTAAAATAATGAAATATTACAAGCGCTTATATACATATATTCTCTGAATCAGTATAGAAATCCGCTCACTGCCCAAAATCAGCACATGCCCTGGAAAACTTTTACGCAGCTATTTTAATTAGTGACGGATTTACGCCATTAGAATTAATGAAAAACCACTGATTCTCCGTGACTTTTCCCTAATTCAATCGATGTGCTCGATCATTAAAATCTTCTTACTGCAGCCTCAGTTTGTCAATAGACAATTCGTACGCACAAAATCTCCCCATATTATGAGCAAACCCCTTTAAAAAAGGACATACAAACCTTTCTCTTTGTCGTCCTTTCCCTTGCTGTCGAAGAAGCCAGTGGTAAGTGCCTTCCTCTTGAGTAGATAAGCCCGCCTCTTGGGCTTAGCCGTGACCGAACCTCCGCTCAGCGACTCTATACCCCCGAAAAACAAACAGAACAAACGATATCAGTCTCGAGTAGTGGCAAAAACGCTGCATGCATAATAGGGGAGGGGACAAAGAGTCCAAGCCTTAGTCACTTGAAGTCTGTGTCCTAATCGTAAACCTAGATTTACACCGCCGCTGCTCTCGTGCCACTTGGTTAATATTTACGAGGCTGCAGCGGCACGCGCTGTTTTCGTAAAAATATATAGGCGCCCGCGCTCGAATCGCGCGAGATCAAAGGTGCGTGTATATAAGCGATAATAAAAACGCAGCGAGGGACGAAAAATGCTCGCTCACTCTCTTTGTGTGTGTGTGTGTGTGTGTGTGTGCTTAAGGCTGCTGCGGGGGGGGGGGGGATTGAAAGAAGATCGGCGAGTCGCTCGCGGCTGCGGCGGCGGTGGCTACCTACGTAAATGTAAAACTTGACCCACATTTTGCAGCGACGCGCGCGCACGCTCGCGAGATCTTTGCTATCATTAAGATTGAAAATAACCGGACTTTGGATCGCGCCGAGGATGAATTCGACAAGTATTTGCATCAAATTCGCTTTATATTTCTATGTATATGTACATATATATATATTCGTGGCTTTTATATGTGCTTTAAAGTTGATTCTTTCCTTGTATGTAAAGTCGAATGCGGCATTACAGAAATTTAAAACAGTTATGAAAATCAGCCATTACCCAGTATTAATTATATCTATTCCGGTACTTTTTTCCAAGTAAAACATTATATTATATCTTGTATATTTGTTTGACCTATCAATAAGCAGAAAAATCGATAAATATAATTAAAAATATGAACAATTACACAAGAAAAGAGAGAAAGAATTCTAATTTCATAGCGCCCCGTTAATTTTTACGTACAACACAAATTACAATACCAAAGATGGACGAGTAGAATATACGCAATGCTCAAAAATTCTCAAAGCACGCATCCCAAAATCCAAACATAGTTCGCAAAGTCCGAGCATTCGCATAACAAAGGACATCTAATTTACAAAGATCGATAATAAAACCGTGGCGAAAAACCGAGGACAGTATGAAACAGCCCGGGCGCAACAATGAACGTCGACTTCGTCCGGCTCGATTCATCTCTCCTTGGCCGGCCGCGCGCCTGCAGCTACACAAAGAATACGATCGAAAGGAGCGCGAACCCCCGCGGCTGCGGCGATGCCTTATAAACACGTCAATCATATCTCTCTCGGTCTCGCGTTGCCCGGTAAGCGCCAGAGCCGCGAGGGGAAGCAACGCTTTGCGAGTGCAGGAAAGTGAGAAAAGAAGATGAAATAATGCGATAGTCTATTGCTGGATGCGACTGGCCTTTAATTTTATAACCTTTTAGCGATGTATCGCGTTTGTGTCGTAGTTTCAATGTTTTTTTAAATTGTTTGTATGTTTAATGACGATAAAACTGAGGGAATATTATAAAGTATTTAAATTACTAAATGAATGAAATTTTTAGATGAAAATAAATTTCTCGGGTATGAATATAGAATTATAGAATTTACTCGATGAAGAAACTATTCTTGCTAAATCGAGTTTCAAACAATGTCATATATATTATAATAAATTTCTTGGTAACGTGATTTTCATAATAAAAGCCAGAATTTTTATACATAAGTATACACGATGTATACAATGGTTTGTGCTTTTATGTTTTTATCGGGTTTGAAACCAATCTATATGTAAAAACAATATAATATGCCCTATTCTTGAAAAAGTTTATTTTCTGGCTAGTTCATGAAATATACATTCCATCAAACGTATACAAGTTTCAAAATTCTTTGCATACTCTATCGCGAGCAGAATTATTGATCGACTCCTATAAACTTTATATTACTTGCACAACTTTTACGCTCATTTTTACTCTATAAATTACCTATAAGTATTATAAGAGAATTTTTTCGTCGAGTCACGATAAAATTTATATGATACTTTCTTGTAACCAGAAAGTTTCGGGACATTTGAGCATTTAGCCGAAATAAAAAAAGCTTTTATTACCGCGCCGTTAAGTTTTTATCGTACATTGTAGGCTACTTACTTATATTAAAGGGTGGCGCCGCTACATATAAAATCGATGTTAGTGGGTTACGCGTAGATCATAAAAAAAGTATTTAGTCTAAGTCGTTCAAAACAAGTTTTTTTCAAGT
Organism: Megastigmus dorsalis; assembly: GCA_900490025.1. Taxonomy (NCBI): domain Eukaryota; kingdom Metazoa; phylum Arthropoda; class Insecta; order Hymenoptera; family Megastigmidae; genus Megastigmus; species Megastigmus dorsalis. The sequence continues at coordinate 14,532 of UELU01142756.1, forward strand.
TAATTTAATACAACTTATCGATAAATCGAGTGTTCTTTTGAATTTACTTCTTCAAATCAGGTAACAATATTTCTTATACGTTTGTATCACTATAATATAAGAATAATTATATAGAATAATAAAGAACATTGAAACTCGGTAAGCTAATTTATGAATAAATGACGATGGTTTCAAGTTATTCAAAGCTTGTAATAAGTACTAAATAAAAAGGAGGGTCTCCAATTGCCATCTTAATAAAAGGACTAAGAACATAAATAAAATTAAATAAAAAAAATGTCACCTCTTACCCGGACAAAGTTGGAAAAAAAGATTCA
>UELU01142757.1:0-26692 GCA_900490025.1 Megastigmus dorsalis
CAAGCCACGATTTTAGTATTTTAAAGTAAATAGGAGGCGCTTTGATTCACAAAATATCGATTTTTTAATTGATCTGCCTTTAGAATCTGGTCAAGTTTCTATGCTTCTGCTTTCCATACCCAAAAAGCCACAATATCAGTATTTTAAAGTAATGAAGAAGCGCTTTGATTGTAAAAATATCGATTTATGAATTGATATGTCTTTAAAATAAAGTCCAGAATCTGTGGTTTACTTTGTGAGCCTAAAAATTCATGATTTTAGTATTTTAAAGTAATGAAGAGGCGCTTTGATAGACAAAACATCGACTTATTAATTGATCGATTCTCTGAAAATCGAGTATATTTTCTGTGTCTTTTCTTAAAGAGAATTTAAAAATAAATTCAAAATTAATTGTAAATAAATTTATTATTTTAAAGTAAATAATTTATTCAATACACATTTAGCATTCATTTTGTGTCTCGCTATTTTGACACATTTCAAAATACTTTAAACGCATTTAATGTGTGTTATTGACTGTAGTTGTGCGTGTTAGAATAAATGAACACAATCAATACGTAAAACAGTACATTAAGTCCATAATAACGAGGCTCTAAACAAGCGTGTATTTTTTAAATATATTTGGATTTGTAATAAGATCGACACGCTTAATATCCATGCGAGTATCGGTACACCAATGCTTAATTCTACTACACGCAGCGAGAAGCGCTGGGAGCCAATTTAAAATAAAAAATTATTTTCAGCCTTCAACAATCTTATGCTCAAATCAGCCTGCTGTGCCTTTTATTTTTCGCCGAATCTACGATTGATTGATGACGGTGTGAAAAGAGACGGCGAGAGCGGCCGCCGCCGGTGGGGAAGTGCTAGGCGGGCCTCCCCACTCCGTCCGCCTTGCCGCTATAGCTCTACGCTGATTGGCCCGCTTGACTGATTTTCAATCGACGATAACTCAGTAATTATTGGTCGCATCGAAAAATTTCTTAGTGATCTTATGCTTAGAATTTTGCGCTCTATCCGATTCCGTAGAGTGTGATATTCTATTTATTAACAGCCTGTATATGCATATTGTTTTTTTTATGTTTCTTGAAATAAATTCTATAGTATTATTAAATGGTATGTTTTCTAGTTATAGAAGCAACTAAAATTTTTTTTTGTCCTTTAAAAATAAAAAAAAAAAAATTGTAGTTGGAGGGACTAATGTAGCGGGTCCGTTAAACCTAGATAATATAAAAGAATATTAGTATAAAATCGGAGTAAATTATGATGATATTTAAAGATGACAAACTGATATATTTTGATGATAATAACACGAATGTTATGGGCAGGTACACTTAAAAAAACAAAAAGATAAATTAATATACATAACAATTAGAATAATAGATTTGATTAATAAATTCAGAGTAGGAATTGAGAGTTGATTTTATCAGTTTGTTTTAGAGACTTTGTTTAAAGGTATTATTTTGTGTATAATAATTATTTACCTTCCAGTTAATAATAGAAATAATAAACACTGAGCTGAAAACTTATAAGCTCGATTTGAATCGGTGGAATCTCGCGCCTGAGCAGCTCCAAATGATGGTTGCAGTACGGAGCAATGACTCGTAATGACAGCGGCAATTGGCCCAATTAATTCGAAGTTTGAAACCTCGCGCTAAACGCAGAGGGATTGCGCAACATGAATAAGGCGCAGGTCCGAGACAGGATGACTCCGATAAAAGGCTCAACAGGCAGGCAACCATTGGAAAAGAATGCCAAGCCGTTCTCAGATAATTCGTCAAGACTCTGAAATAAGAGAGATAATAATTAATAATTATAATATTGTAATCTGGGGGATGAAAATAAATTGAATATTAATGTACATAAAGGGATAACTTAAATTCATGCAACAAATATGGATAATTTGAATTAAATGCAACAAGGCTACCAACGAATAAAAATTCGTGCTTGTACAAACACTCATAACTTATAGAAATAATATTTCATTAAAATAAATAAAAAGGGGAAACTTAGCTTAACGCATACACAACAAAAAAACTCAGAAAAATAAATAAGAGTTAATTTAAAAAAAAAAAACATATGAAAACACTTACTTTTCAATAAAACCCGATGTACAGTTAAAGTCAATGATTACTTACACATACACGTAATACATTTTGCCGGGAAAACCTTCCTATTTTCCGAAAATCGGCGGTTGTTTCGGGGTATAAAAGGGACGACTTTCGACGAGAAGATCATTTCTGGTCCTACCTGACAGAGCACAGATAAGACCGACTAGAGGCGACCTATTCCCCAGTGGAAGAACTTTCCTGAAGTCGTGCTTTAACGAGCACGTCGACGAGACTTTCTGCCGGCTTATTCCCTCGTGGAAGAACTGGGCAGGACTTCTCACTGGAGGGCTATTCCGCAAGGAAGAAACTCCTGGCGAAGTGCACATGCACTTTCCAACTAACCCCACACACACACGTACACACTCAGGGTCTCACTCGGGTTTTTAAACTCCGTGGGCCGGTAAAAAGCGGTAGTAAAAGAGTTCGCGTCACGTGTCGGGAGTAGCCATTCTGAAAACACCGGACTCAGCTGTGATCGGAAGATCTGCCATACAGGGTACGCGAATAGTAAAGAACGCGTCCGCACAAGAGCGCGCAAATCAAAGCTATTTAAATACTATAAAAAAGGGAATCGAGATAGATTTTCATATGTATGTATATGAGGAGAAGAAGAGCATTAAAAATTGAATAAAGCAACCATATAAATTTTAATTTTTGAATTGTTTATTGGAGAATCCTACCCACCTGCAGAAGATTGCATCCCACACACTGTCCAAAATATTACTTATAATAAATTGTAACGGTGGGGTGCTCGCTGTCCGAGTATAGTTTGCTCAGATCGCGGATATCACTTTAAACATTTGAATTACATCAGCTCTACTCGTGATGTGAATAGCCCCTCTCGCCCCGACGTTAGCGGGGACGAGCACCTCACGTTACAGACAAGCTCTCGCTTGTGTGCTGCTCCGGCTTTCTCATCGGCATAGCATAACGAATTGTTACTTATGTGGGCGGGGAGTCCGACCCATTATTTCGGGGCTTAACGGAGCAGATAAATTAAAATGACAAACTCTCAGTTTCAACAAAAATTGACATAATCGTTTATTTTACTCCTTTTAAATATATTCATACAATAATTCCGCGATGCCGCCTCACCGTCGGGAGCGCGCTAGTTACACGCGGGGTTTTCTCGCTCGCTGTTGCCTCTACGCAGCCTATTCGCTCGCTGCTCAATTCCGCGGGAGAGGGAGAGAGAAAACTATAATTTAGCCGCACGCTATCTTTCGATCGGACCGCCGATCACATCTTCCGCTGGTGTCCGTCGTCCTTCTTTCCCCCACGTGGCGGGGCCGGTAGCTGGCGAGGATGGTGGCCCGGTATCTGTGCCGACGCTAGTCCCCTTAGTTACTGGGGGCCGCCGGCCTGGCCTCCTTCTGCTCGGCGATGCCTCCAGGATGCTTCGTGGCTGCGGTCGGTGCTCATGGCCGATGGCTCGCGTCTTCTTCCTCGTTACTTGCCGCACGTGGCGCGGCGCTCCTACCGTAATCGGCACTCAGAAGCGGAGCACGACGCGAGACTTCCGATACGCACCAAGGCCGGTGGGCGAGAGCGCGTCCCTCGCGCTCTCGCGGTGCTTGGAGCTTTTCGCTGCTCCTTTCCCCCACTTGACCTACTTTTGCTTTTTCTCTTCCTTCCGTGTGGCGATTCCTTAACTCTTTCTCTTACTCTCTATCTCTCTCTATTTAACTCATGCGCTGTGGCGTTGGCTCGCGCGTCTTCGCGCTTTCTCGCGGTCTCTCGATCAGTCGTAGAGAGTAGACGTGTGCCGCGGTCTCTGTTATCGAGTTTGTTTACATTATTGTAGTGTAGTGTATAAATATGTAAGCAGGCTGGCTACGTTTATCTCTTAAGTGTATGCTCTGTACTATACTGCACGTTGTGTGCCTCTCGCAGTTGCTACAACTGCATTACTCTCTAGCGATTGCTTCCATAACAGGGGGCGTTACTGAAAACTCAAATGCTTCTACCCAAATCGTCTCTTCCTTGTACGCTCAAGCCATTTACCAACCTAAAAGTAAACACGCTATCGTCATAGAAGCTATCGACGGTCTCACTATCGATGATTATATTGACGCTTTAGAAAAAACTAATTGATGTCACCCACATAAGATTCATGTCTAAAATCTCCGGAGGTCGAGTCTGCGTCTTTCTTACATCCAAAGCTTCAGTTAACAGTCTAGACAACAAACAAGTAGAAATTCAGAATCATAAGCTTAGTATTCGCCCTCTCATGGAAGAAAACAAAGGAGTCGTAATTTCCAACGTCAATCCAGTAATTCCCAATCAAATACTCATTAATACTTTGCATGATAAAGGTATTGAACTTGTCTCGCAGATTCATTTTATTCGAGCAAGTACAAATAAGCCAGGCCGTTCTCACATTCTTTCGTTTCGCCGGCAAGTTTATATAAAGGATGGCGACGAAACTTTGCTCCCCGAATCGCTACAAATCAATTTCAATATCACCAATTATTGGATTTACTTCAGTACGGACTCTACTAGCTGCTTTGTGTGTAATGAGCCAGTACATATAACGAAGCAATGCCCGAAGAATTCTTCGTCTACAACAACACCAGCAATACCGGTCGACATACCAGCTGTCGCCTTGTCACCAAAAAATGATGATACTTCACCCATGAATATACCTTAGTTAGATCGTACTGAGCAAGCAGTCGATATAATTAATACCACTGTAAACGTCAACACTCCTAAAAGACCCCTGTCTCTCTTCAGCCAATCTACAGCCTCTACACCTGACGAAAATAAGCGAAATAAGAACTCAGTGAAGCCCACTCACTCTGCAATCAATAATCGTCAAGAAACACTCAACCCGCCTGCAAAGAAAAAACTTAAAAACACCTCATCGCTTGACAAATCCTCTAGTGAGACGGAGTCCACTGATCTCGATTCAACTCTACTTGATGTCAAACATGAAGTCACAACTAACCCTGCAGCTTATTGTCTCGATTATAATCAATTCAAAAACTTCTTAGAATTAACTTATGGTAAAAGCAACGTAATTGAAATTGCAGAAACTCTCACCTCAGACATCAATGGTCTTCACAAAATGGTAAGCGAACTGATCGGCTTCATCGCTGATTCTAAACTCAAGGCCCGATGCAAATGACTGTCTCAAAAACTGAACGTATCCTGTCAAACTGAAGATGAAGAAGAAAGTGAGTGTGGTGATTATTCATAATTGTTGAAGTAATCTCTGAATATCTCAAGATTGTTTTTTGGAACTGCAGAAGTGCCAGAGCTAGACTAGAAGAAATATCGGGAATCCTCAATCAAGTTGACATCCTAGTTTGTGTCGAATCCTGGCTCAATAATCAAGATCAAAATTTACATTTTCCCGGTTTCAAGACTTTACGAAAAGACGGTCTACATAAAAAAGGTGGCGGAATCATTGTTTTTATTTAAAGTAACTTAGCCTATTTCGAGATCGTTAATCTGATTTCTCCGAGTCAAGCTTTTGAACTATTAGGTTTCAAAATCACTAACATTACCCCGAATATTGTATTTCATGCATACTACAGAGCCCCAGGCGCCGATCATGCTCTTAACGAATGGAACACTGTATTTAATAATATTAACCATAACGATAGGACGATTATTATGGGCGATTTTAATGCTCACCATACTGCGAAGAATTGTGATGACTCTGATAACAACGGTGAATGTCTTTTTTCAGCCCACTCTAATTCGGATACATTCCTACACAATTTCAACTCTTACACTTATTTTCGTAATAACTCGAATTACTTTTCCAATCTTGATCAAATATTTTCTACTATTAACATGGCTGACAATGGAAACGTTTTGGTCAATGACGAAACCTGGGGCTCCGATCATTTCCCTATATTTATTAACCTTTAGACTGCCGGAGAATCAATATATTGACGCACCTCCTGATCGACACTGTGTGTATGATCAATCATTGATATAAGGTACCTTAAATACCAGTTTTCTGAGGGCGATATGCTCTTCCAAATCCCGGCAGTCTAAAGGTTAATATCAATATCAATAAAAGTATTTTTCGCAATAAAACACTTAACCTGAAATCAACTCGGACAGACTGGGAATAGGTTATTAACGATCTCGAAGCTAACTACGTTCACTTTCTAAGCTATGATTACATGTCGGCCGAACCCAACGTCAAATACACTATTTTTTCTAATATTGTAGCCAACGCTATTAAGACTAATACCCATGTAAGGAGATTCGTTAACAAAAAAATTCATAGAAACCCAATCCGGTGCCCTGGTGGGATTCGGACTGCGATAGAGCTATTAGACTCAGAAGAGCTGCGTTCAAAAAATTGCGCTTCTCTAAAAAAACAGGAAGATTTAATAGATTATAAAAAAGCTATGGCACTGGCTCGGAGGACGTTGAAATTAAAAAAAGAGCCTGTTTTAACAATTTTTCTGAATCTCTCAATTTTAACATCAATCAGCAATACGTCTGGAACAACCCCCCGATTGCCTCTCTGAAAACCACCAGAACTCTGGACGTATTAACGAATGTCTAAATCGTATTAGTCCAAACTGGTGCGAAATAACCCCAACATACTACCTAATTGTCATTCGAATCCTCTTCTTGAAGCATTGTTCAACTTCGCCGAATTCAATTTCGCACTCTGTAGCAAAAGCACTCGTTCCTCCTGCGGGATAGATGGCTTGGACTATGAAGCCACACAACGTCTTCCATTCAAACACAAGCTTCTACTAGTCGACATATTCAATGAAATGTACCAAGCGGTACAGTGGAAAAGTGTTTATTTTGTGCATTTAAACTGAGTAAGCTGGGCTTGTGATAGTGTATTTAAACTGAGTAAGTTGGAATTACATGTAGCTCAAAAGTGTTTCTCCGCAAAGCGAAAATCTTCAAGAGAATCTCGCGTTGTATACGTAAGCTGTTGAACTGATCCGCAGAAAATCAGTTATTTATTTTACTGTGGCAGCGTGTATACAGGTAGGAGGATGGAAACTATTAGCGTTCCATCAGTGAAAAATAGCGCCCTTAAAATATGAGGCATATTTACGGTGTTAGGAGGGACGAGCACATCACCCCGTATAGAAAGTAACTGGACTGGTAATTATTATGTATAAAATCTTTCGATTATATGAACCTCAGTACTTAGCAGCTTTTTTCAGCAGGCATTAGCCTAGAAGAACTAGCAGGAGTGCTGTACAGAAACTTTCAACACCAATTGTGCGCACGGAGACTGGAACATGATCTTTCCAAGTTCAATTTGCGCACTTGTAGAACTCCCTTCCGGACTCTCTGCGCAACCTATCACCTTTGTGCAGATTAAGAAAGAAAAATTTTTTTAATGGAGTTGAAAAGTAGATTCAAAGTATAATAGAGTAGCTACGTGTGCATTATAGACTCATAAAAATAATCGAAATTGTTAAAAAATATTTGTTGATTTCTTATAATTTTTGTACTGTTGTTTCCATAGACCTCCATAGGCCATCATAAGACAGAAATAGTGTTTTACATAAATCTTCTAATATAATGTTCCCTTCCTTTAGATGATGTCCAAGTGTCAGAGTGGAGAAACACTAGATGACTTACATGTATCTTTTAAAACCTCGTTATTTTCTGTAGACGAGGTCCAGATGACAGTATCTCCGAAACGCAATGATCCACGATAGACCACCATGAACCCCCAAAAGTCATCATCAACTTTTAGAATTAATCAGTAATAAAATAGTTATCGAGAGATTAAATGTCGAGTTGGACGACTAATGAAAGGCGGCAGATATTTAAGGTCTTCAATATAGTAGGAGAACGCCCATGAGGACGATGTATTGGTGTCAGGGTAACCTTCAGAACACTACTTGCCTCTACAGATCACCATAAGCCCCTGAAACCCCACATAAAACCCTTAAGTATAACTATTATAAATTTAAAATTTTTTTTACATTGATTCATAATGATTTGAATTTTCTTAAGGATTCGTCTAACAGATGAAAATATATGAAATCGTATTAGATATTTTTAATTAATAATTATAGTATTACAATGTATTGAATGAAATTAATTTTTTTTCTAATCTAAATTTTATTCAGGAAGCATTAATTTCAATTAAGAAAATTTAGGATGATTACTTATATCTATATTTTCTTTATCATTAATATTCATATAAAGGATCTATAGTTATGGCGGGCTCTACAATCTGTACATCTACTATATATATATAGTTAAATGGTTCAGCTTCTTATAAATGTTACTAGAAATAAATGTCACATTTTCTTGGTGAAAATAACCACATAGTTATGCATCTGCATTATTCAAGAGGATTTTTCATATGGATTTCCACTTAGATTGAACTCGACTCCAGTAATATTAGGCATATCTCGGACAGAAAAAATCGTATAAAGATGATTTAAAATGAATTTTGAAGAAGGTGACGAATACTATACAATATTTCTTATACCGAACTATTAAATAAAAATTTAACCTTGTATTAACCGATACCTTGAGATTTTTATACAAATTTTATACAAATTCTGAGGTCAGATTGCTGGTCTCGATATTAGAACCATCTTCTTTTATGTGGGGCTGTGTAATTAAATCATTCAAATAAAATTTTAGTGTCAGTAATCCTTGAACCAGTTTTGTAAAAGTTTTTGTCTTACCTGAACTAACTACGATTGTCGCGGCCAGTCATTCAAATTGAGCGCCATGCAGGTCAAAGGTCGCGCTTGAATGACGTATCACTTGTCTCGTCAAGACTTGCGCCGCAATCAGTCAGTGCACGGTAACACTCTTCGATACTTATTCAATTACCCACCACCCAAATTTATTCTAAATTTTTTCAGTTAGTTTATCTGCACAGCAACTTATTTTACGTTATTCTAAAAAACCTTATGCAAATTCTTCTATTATAGAAAAATTAAATATATTTTATGATCATTCTATAATAGTAATTTTTATAATTATTATTTTAATTATATACCTATTATTTTTTATAATTAAAAATTCATTAACCAATCGTTATTTAATTGAGGGGCAGACCTCGCGCAATCAACAACTTTCTTCCTTATAGCGGAAGTGTGGAACCGGTTTCCTCAATCCTCAAACTCTCGGCTCCAATTAGCAAAAACGAGTATCGGGTCCAAAATTTGGTCCTTCGAGCCGGATAGTGCGCGAGAAAATTTTAAATTAAAAAAAAAACAATTAAAAGTGTAAAAGTGAAGTGCACCCAAAACGGACTTGTGATTCGAAGGACACTCGGTACCTCGATAAAAAAGTAAACATTTTGGGTGTGCAGTGCAGTGGGTGGGAGTGATTTTACCCGATTGATACGCTTTAGTATAGTCGGATGGAAAATCCATTAGCCGAAATCAAGGCTATGTACAAGGTTACAGCTGCGAACATGTGGCGAGTAAGTAGTGCTTTCGCTACTTGATCGACGCGTGCTCGTTGCCTTATTTCCTCAGCAGCCTACTGATGTGCGAAGCTTATACGTCCTCGGTGGGATCTCGAGAGAAAATCACAGTAGCACAGCACGCAGAATAATCGCCGAGGGCTCTCGCGCAACGCCGCAGTGCACGCCGTTCTACTCGCCACGTGGATGACGTATTCGAGTTCACACGAGGAGTTTACGCTGCTTGATGATTATTCTGCGTGTTGTGCTACTGTGACTTCCTCTCGAGATCCCGCTGAGGACGTATGAGCTAAGTATACGCTTTGGATTAGCTGCTTTCGCTTCGTTCTCCACGGACTCCACGCTGCCAGCTCCGCCATAATCCTAACCTCTCCTTTTGGTTGCGCTGTACGACGACTACCCGGCCGCCCAAATTTAACGTTAGCTACCTGTTCCTCCACTGGAGCAAAGTTTGAGTATTTTGAATCGTATTTAGCCTTTAGTAGTTTTTAATAGCTTCTAGTAGTTTCAATAGAATTCTGTAGATTTGTTTCTGAAGGTTAGCTATTTGCTACTTGTGTTGCTTTTTTTGCGTGCTTCGTCACTTACGTTAGCAAGACGAACAAGTGGTCATTATTGAAGCAGACCCCAGAGGGTCAGTTCAAAATCAATTTCATAGCCAACACGGACAAAATAACAGATGCTCGACAGACTCCAGAAGTTCTTCAAGAAAGGCTTACGCTGTTGGAATCTTACTGGAGTAAGTTTCTCAATCACCACTCAACAGCAGAAGGCATGAAGGAGAAACCCTAGTTCACGGCTGACCTATTTAGTCAATTCGAGGAGGCGCATATACTCGCCAAGGCTGAGTTGCAGCGGCGACTGTCTGCCATGACAAACAGCTTGAGTCGGACACATTCAAGGAGCGCTTCTGCTCCATGGTAAAGGGTTTGGCCTCAATATCGTCAGTTTTCAAGCTCCAGTACCTGATCTCTTGCTTGATAGATCCGGCAGAGAAACGATTGGCAAATCTTGAGATGACCAGCCAGCCTGGTCAAACGCTTCGACAACAGTCGAGTGAGGCCGTCCGCTTGGATGTCAAGGTTGCTGAGCCTATCTCCAGCATCACAAAAGTAAGCCAGCGAGATTACCCGCCTTCTAGATGAGGCAGTAGAGGGAGACAGAACCCTCAAATTTATTGGCAGACCAGTAGAACAGTGTTGCGCCTTGTTTGTGGAAATCCTATCCTCTCAGCTGGACCCTTCTACCAGGGAAGACTGGGAGAAGTCGCTCAACAGAACTGCTGGCTTCCCCCATATCAACAGATGGTTGATTTCTTGGAAAACAAGGCACGTTCTCTTAAAAACCTCACTCTGTTCCGCAGTCTAATTCTGTCTTACAGCTTAAATTGAAGCCTGTAAAGAATAATAAGTCCATTTCTGCCTTCTGCAGCTCTTGCACAGCGGATTCTCCAGCTACCAAGAGTCTTCAGCATCGAGGTGGATGCAGCTTGTGCCGGGGTAGCCACTTTATTGGCTATTGCCCGTCCTTCCTACAGTTGGATGAAACCAAGAGACGAGGGCAAATCGAGTCGTCTAGGCTCTGCTTTAATTGCTTGAGCCCGAAGCATCGACTCCAGGATGTCATAACAAGCACCACACACTACTGCATCCGAATCCGAATGCTACCTCAGGGATGCCCCAGGAGCTGCTCCCGTCAACCTCTCCCTCTACTCAGGTATCTTCACACACGACTCAAGTGAGTGATCATGAGCCACCGAGTATGTCTAGCCCCATCATTCTTGCTCAATCTACACTCTTAGCCACTACTTGGGTCGTACTTAAGTCTTTCAAGAGAGTCTCAATCTCAGTCAGAGCCTTGATTGATGCAGCCTCCAAAAAATCTTTCCTTACAGAAAATGTTACTCAAGCTCTCTCCTTAAATAAGAGGAAATCTGCGGTTTCCATCAATGGGGCGGCGGGGGGTCGACCATCATAACCTCCAAATTTGTGACGGAGGTAATCCTAAGGTCTACTAAAGAGTAAAGATGCTGACTTTAATTTGAGTTTTTCGGCAATGATCCTCGACAGCCTCTCATTAATCATATCTGAGGAAAAATGCAAGAGAGCTGGTCTCATATTCAGAGTTTGGAACTGGCAGATCCCGCTTACAAGAGTCCTCATCCATCGACGGCATCTTGGGCGCAGGTACCTACTCTGCCTTGCTGCTATCTGGAGTGCAAAAATGAGCCAGAGACCAGCCCATCGCTCAACTGATTGTGCTTGGGTGGATTCTGATAGGCCCAGCTATCACCGATATTTCATTTGAGCCTCATCGTACGCAGATCCGTGTGGGAGAACGTCTACAGAATGCGCTAGTGTCAGACGCAGAGAAATACCCAATCATCCTGCAAAACAATAGCTGCATCGCAGAACTTCTCATCCAAGACACTCATTTGCGTACACTACACGGTGGTCTTCAGATTGTTCCGAGTCATCTTCTGCGAAGGTATTGGATCTTTCGCTCTCGTAATCTCATCAGAAAACTGACTCACCAGTGCATAATGTGCATACGCTTCAGAGGGCAGCTGCAAGAGCAGTAGATGGCTTCTTTGCCCGCAGTTCGAGTAACTCCATTCATGCTGCGCACTTCTAAGGGCCGATCTCAAAAGGCTTACAAAGGCTACGTGGCAATCTTCGTTTGCATAATAACTCAAGCCGTGCATATCGAGGTAGTCTCAGATTACACCACGCACACCTTCTTAGCAGCCTTCAGGAGGTTACAGTTGTAACACGGTACTTACGCCGCATTACAAGCGAGAGTGAAATATTCCACATCATCGCGAACTCGAGTACGGAAGCATCAGGAGACGCAACACACATACGAACGAACGGGACGAGGACCACCTACAATTGACAACTCGCAACGAACCGCGGTTATCGAAAACTCATGCGACAGAGAGATAGATAGATAGATAGATAGATAGATAGATAGATAGAGAGATAGATAGATAGATAGATAGAGAGATAGATAGATATATAGATAGATATTCATTTATTTATGTACAGTATGTTGTACATTGTATACATCAGTATTTAACATGAGCAGTAACAAGTAAAAAATTATAATAGTAATAATAAGCTATAATAATAAAAACAGTGATATAAAAATATATAAGAACAACATTAGACTAGTCCTCAATTCACTAGGAATAGCGATCTATCCCAGGTGTGGGTGGATGTAGAGATAGTTTCAGTGTGCCTCGTAGCCACGTAAGGCACGGAAAATAACGAATTATCCCCGATCAAAGTGCGCACTAATTTAGCATTATCTGAATCTGAAAGTTGGTCAGCATTAAAGTCACCCATGATAACCTTACTGCTATATTTATGCATATGCGCAATAAGATCGGGAACAAACTCACTACCCTCTTTGAAAGGAGCATATGGTGGACGATAGACAATACCTACAAACACTGGAGATGGAACTCCATCACTAACTTCATCACATGATAAGTTACCATGCACCTTTTTCTTTTTCTTTTTGGGGAAGATCACGGATCAATATCGACGGCACGCACCCATGGTAAAACAGGACACTTCGTTCCCCTAGATGATATCTAGTTATACCTGAACTTGAGTATGCGTTCAAGTTTATGTTACACCATTAGTGCGGCGAGTATTTATATTGCCTCAAACTATATATCAATAGTACATACTTCATTACGGTCAATAATTTTGCGATATGTAAAGATTAGATAAGAAAGCATACGAACGTTAATGAGAGGGTTTCGCCAAGTATTTCCCAAAAATAACGCTAGGAGTTTAGATATACAAGGACCTATACCTTATTTTATATCTTTACGACAAGTGCCTTTCCTCTCTTGAATTTATTTTCCTATTTTTTTTCTGTTTTTGTAATCTTAAGCAACCCGAACCCGGTCAGCTACGATCCTCTTGTAAGCAATAAAAAATAAACAGATGCCCAGACGCTCATCGGGGCAACGTGATCTATAGGCGACAAACATATGCAAGAGATTACCGAGCGCCACCCGATATCTACGATAAACAATTTTTCCATGCTTTTCTATGAAAAGTGCACGCCTTCCTATCCTTTTTAATATGAACCTTTTTCAAACATTTAAAATATGCAGCAGAAATTAAATAATAAGATATTGCGGAATAAGCGTTTTTAAGTACTCTTTCAACAAACTGATGTTCTTTTTCTTGATCAATTATTATATTTTAGTTTGTTTCTAATATTATTTAGCGTTATTAAAAACTGAGTAGTATAATATCTTTCATGTAAATATTTATTGTTTATAAACTACATTAGAACGAATAATACCTTTTTATCATTAGAAATAATTTTTACATTTAAGTTAAATATCATATTATAATGTTAGCTAACAAACAATATCATATTTCCGAATAAATATAACTTTTTATGTTTTGAAATAACTTTAGAAACTAAAATAGAAATAAATAGCAATTATGGCGTTGACCATTTTTGTATCTATTTAAGCAGTTATTATTTAACATAAATTTTTAAATACAAATCACTTTTTATGTATACCTTTTATTTAACTAAGTAAAATTTAAGATGTTATAACCGATTGCGGTTTTAGATTTATGTTTAACGCTGCGTTATATTTAAACAAATAACTACAGTTGATTCATATTTTTATCACTGGTATTTTTACAACAACATTTGTCGTTTATTTTCAATTTAGATTATGCATGAAACATTAATTAAAGCAACATAATTTAAACTTTCAACTAGTCTAATGTTAACCAAATTTAGCGTAATATTTTTGGTAAATTACGTATTGTTTTAAATAGTTTATAAGCAATAATACAACTGCTACACCTTTTTCTATTGTTAGTTTAGTTTAAAAATTGTGTTCTAATATTGTTTAGCATATAAGATGTAGGACCCTATTTGATTAATATTTTCAAATAAATAATTATGCTCAGTTTTCCATTTTAATTCAACTTTAGCAACTACGTTAAAACGAATAACAACTATAACAGATAATCAATTGTATCTCGTCATATACGTTATTTTTTGTTTAGAAAACATTTATAATATCAAATCATTTCTTTATGTATTTTCATTGTCGGAAACGAGTAGCGAGAAATTATTTTAACAATTAAGTGAAATATATCAAATTATAACCAATAATTATAAGATTGCATTTTAAATATATCATTAATTATTCTACATCAGCGTATATTCAAATGAATAACTACAGTTGAAACCTATATTTCGCTATCAAGGGGCGCCGCAGCTCAAGTAGTTACAAGATGGCAAGTATGATATACAGTGTCAGAGCCTTCCTATTATACTTTGAATTTGTTTTTTAACCTCAAAAAAATTTTGACCATTTCTATTAATTTATGCTTTACATTTGTTTTATTAAGTTTTGTGAGGCTCAATTAATAGATCTTAAATTTCTACTTTTATTTAAAAAAGTTTCATCCCCAAATATTATTTTGTTCTTAAGTTATCCCCAATGCTAATTTTCGGGCGACTATTTCCTTTCGCTTAATTTTATCCTGACGCTATATATAAATATACAAATACGTACAAAAGACGGTTCAGCCTCTATATATAGATATACAAATACGTAATGCGAATTGTTGCAGTATACTCGCTCACTCATCTCAGTCGTCGTCTGTCGAGAAAGTAAATAATAATGAAGGTTAGAAAAATATGTTTTTTTATGAAGAAAATTTCAAAATAAAGAAGTTAAGTTAAGTATATGAGAATGAACTAGTGTTAATTTATTATATTATAATTTTATAGAGAAGAATCAAATCAAAGTAAGAAAACACAAAAATATATAACGTGAGTGTTTATTCATTTTAGGTTACTTTTTATACTTAACAATTTCTAAAAAAAATTTAGAAGGGCTACATCTCTTGCTGAACAGCAGAAGAAAATAAGAACTCCTCAGACCATATTACTTTTAAAGGATTAGCGATAGCCAAGTTTATTGTTTTTTGATACGAGAGAAGCAGCAAATCTTGATAAGGACACTGATTATAATATTGGTACTGAAATTTTAATCTTGACTATATTTAATTGTAATAAAAAGTATTACTGATAAAATTATATCAAGAAATTGAAAATTTTCTTGTTTTGTTATCTCCATATTTTTTATTCAACACAGCTCATAAAGCATTAGAATGGCTTATTCACAGATTTCATATTCATTAATTCAATAGAGATCACTACATATTGTTGATCTTACCATATCATGAATCTCGTATATTTGTTAGGTATGTAGATTTTTTATATTTTAATAATAATGTATTTTAAATATGTTTATTATCATTATAAAATATTTTCAGAGCCTTGCAACTGCTGGATTTGTCAGACCCTAGTGATAAATGGCATTGGCTTAAATCAATTAAAAAAACTCGTACTCCATTACCTCCTTTATTATTGGTGAATCGAGTAACTGTGGACAACGGTTTACTGAAACTCATTTGTGATCATGTCATTTGTGCAACAAAAATTTATTCAGATCGTGCCAATAGTTTAAATACACTTTATGGATTTTTTACAACTACACTGCGCAACAAAATTATCGCAACAAAATTTTTCATCGAAAAATTGACATTTTTCAAATACTTGTAACTCGGTCAATTTTCATCGTATTGAGATAATTTTTTTTATTTTTGTAGGGAATTATGTGCACTTTCAGAAAAAAATGATATCTAATAGCTGCGAGACAATGCCACATTGCTGTCTTAATCAGGCCTATCAACTTCTTTTCTTAAAAAACGCAATAGTTTGCACGTTTGCCTGGTTTATCAAAAATTTTTTTTCGAAAAACCACAAATACCATCTTAAAGTACACTTTCCAACGAGTATTAAAAAAAATCGACCCTTTACGATTTTTTTTGACCGAGTTATGCCATTTTAAAGATATTCCTATGTTTTAGCCAAATACCGCCAGCATCAGCATTATCCGATACGTAGCCCTGAACAATGATCAGATTTCATTCAATAAATTCGTGTCTCGGGAGCTATCCTAAACCCTCATAAACCAAGAAACCATATTACTTTTTTAAAATTAATCAATGAAAAGTGTAGCTTTATTTAAAATTATACTACTGCGTTTCCGTTACATTTAACATTGCAGCTCCATACTTTTGGTAAAATTACCAACACTACCAACAAATCAATTAAAAAAAAAATTTTAAATTTAAGCGGCATACTGGCCAAGAGTTAAGGCGAAAGATCATTTAACATTAATTTTACTATACAGCGTACACAGCAATTAAAAATTTCAGTAACATATTCTTAATCGAAATGCCTCGACTTACGGAAATCCAATCTGCTCGAATTGTTGCCCTGCTAGAAGCGAGACTGAGTCAAAGCGATATATCCAGAAGAATGGGGATTCATCGCTCAACAGTGTCACGCGTTTTTAGTCGGTATGAAGAAACAGGTTCTTATCGCCGGATGTCTGGTCAAGGTCGACATAGGATTACTACGAATCGAGAGGATCGCAACATCGTTAATGAAACCCTGCGCAACCCAAGGCAGGTCGCTCGTCAAATTGGGGATAATGCTTTACCAGGCAGAAGAATTAGCGCTCAGACGATAAGGAAACGCCTGCATGAAAGGGGTTTCAGATCACGAATTCGTGCTAGAAGGCCTAATTTAGAAGCAGTTCACCGACGAGCTCGTCTAAATTACGCCCGTAATTATCGACATTGGACACCTACAGAGTGGAGACATGTGTTTTTTACAGACGAATCTCGGTATTGTCTCTACGGAAACGATGCTAGGATTCGAATTTGGCGTCGTAGACGACAACGTTTTGCACCACATCATATTGGTCCAATTCGAGCGTTTGGTGGAGGATCCGTTATGGTATGGGGTGGAATATCAATAAACCATCGATCAGATTCAGTGATTATCCCACCCCCAGGACTAACAGCGGGACGTTACATAAACGAAGTTTTACGTCCTCACGTAATTCCAATGCGTCGGCAAATGGGCCCTAATTTCATCTTGATGCAAGATAATGCACGCCCCCATACTGTAAGGATAACTCGTACTTACTTGGAAGGAAACAACGTAGAGGTATTGCCTCATCCTACTAATAGCCCAGACCTCAATCCAATAGAGCATGTGTGGGACATGATGGGTAGGCGATTACGTAACTTAGAGAGACCTCCTGCTAGCCTCCAAGAGCTTGAGAGAATTCTGAATGAAATTTGGCACGAGATACCTCAATATTCAATTAGAGCATGCAATAATATGCAACAACGTTTAGGAGAGGTAATTCGTCAGCGAGGTGGTAATACACGTTACTAAAGGTCTTAGGCGCATAGAATTTGGAGTCAATAAATACTGCGGAAGTGACGAGCCGCGGGGTCCCCAATGTAAGAAATGGTTCACATAATCGGCCCTTTTCAGGGCCACAATGATGCGTAAGTCCGACCAACAACCTCCTCGCGGTACCTATCGGTAATGCTGATGTTGGCGGTATTTGGCTAAAACATAGGAATATCTTTAAAATGGCATAACTCGGTCAAAAAAAATCGTAGAGGGTCGATTTTTTTTGAATACTCGTTGGAAAGTGTACTTTAAGATGGTAATTGTGGTTTTTTGAAAATAAAATTTTGGTAATCCAGGCAAATGTGCAAACTATTGCGTTTATTAAGAAAGAAAGTTGGTATGCCTGATTAAGACATAGCAATGTGGCACTGTCTCGCAGCTATTGGATATCATTTTTTCCTGAAAGTGCACATAATTTCCTACAAAAATAGAAAAAAATTATCTCAATCCGATAAAAATTGACCGAGTTACAAGCATTTGAAAAATGTCAATTTTTCGATGAAAAATTTTGTTGCGATAATTTTGTTGCGCAGTGTACTTTAGTAGGAGGTATTGAACGTTCATCTAGTATTACAGATGATCAATTTAACCACATGTTATCTGCATTATTAAAAGGACTATCTAGTCAAATACTAGACTTTGCAGCTAGTTCACACATGATATTTTCTAAATTGATACCAAAATTAATCTACAAGAAGAAAAATTGAATAAATTATTTATGAAATCTATTTAGAAATAAGTTTTGGTACAATAATTCATGCTTTTGATAATATTTTTATATGATAATTAATGTCGACAGTTTCAGAAGATCTTATGCTTAACATATTGAGGGTGTTATACATAAAAATATGCAATTAAAACTACAAAATTTAGAAAAAAACTGCTTTGAAATTCTAGATATTGAAGATTCTAACTTAAATTTCCAAGCTTTAAATAATAATGAGTTTGATTCAGTAGTGAATGAACTAATAGACATTGACATTGACACAGCTCATAACAAGAAATCCACTTCATTATCAAAAAATGAAAAACAAGGAAAATATAATAATGTATCATCAAAATATTTTAAAAGATTGTCTACTTGTATTGAACATGGAGATGCTAACATTTTTAATGCAATTTATAAAAAGTTTAACAAAATGGAACTATATACAAATTTGTCTTATCCATATAATTTCGGAAGAACTTGTATGTAAAAAAATTCCATGTAAAGAAAATATTTCAGAGTAACTTCTGTATCATCATTTTTAAAATGGAAAGCATATAAAACATTTTTTAAAAATGGAAGAACATCGCAGACTATTTGAAAATTTTGAAGACTATCATCTAAGTGATCTAGAACTTGGTAGAACACATACGCAAGAGAACTCTGATGAATTGATTAAATGTTTTGCTTGTAACACTTTTCATTTTTATGATAGTGTACAAAGTCATATATAAACAGAAAAGTATATTACAAATAGTGCATCCTTCAATAAATCTGGAAAAGAAATATTAAAAAAAATTAAAAATATTCTAAATAAAACTTGGTATTTTACAGAAAAATTTGTTTGTCAGATATGTTGTACAATATTTGATTCTGAAATTAGATTTGCTGAACACTTAACGCAACTTAAACATTTACAAAAAGTGAATGATGCTGTAAAAAACAATGAAATATCACAATTTGATATGTGTGTTATATGTGCAACTTATTGGTATGGAAAAACGAATGGGTATGATGATCATTGTAATGGAGTTTTTCATAAATATTTATTGGAAAATCAGAATTATGTAATTCCTAATCTGCCGTTTCAAACTCAGGATATTTTAAAATGTTATGAAAATACTATTGATTCATTATTACATAAATCTGATAATATTGATAAAGATGTTGAAAATCAATTGCTTGGTTCAGTAAAGAAAGTAATTAAAACTCAGTATCCAAAAGTCAAAATCTATCTCTATGGATCGAGATTGTCTTGCACAGGTTTTTGTAATAGCGTATCCGATGAAGAAAATCAAGAACAATTATTGGAAATACAAAAGGGTTTTCAAGAACATGAGAGTACTTGGATTATTGAGGAGGTTCTCTTAACTGCTAAAATCCCGATTATAAAAGTACGACATAGATCTACAAATCAGTATTGTGATTATAAATTGGAAAATTCATATGAATAAATAAAGAAGCGATTTTATTTAATTGAAAACTCAAGTTTAATGTTGCTATACAAAATAAAAGACTACCATGTAATAATATTCTATGATTATTAGAAAGAGAATCAATTTAATAAATATGATCTTATAGAATATTACCAAAAGAGGAGTGAATTTTATTATAAAAAAAATAAAATTATTAACACGAAATGCTATAATTAAGACAATTGGTGAAATTGTTACACTAAATTATTAAATTTATTATTTAAAAAATTAACATGCTAAGAATTATCTAAAAGCATTTTATAGAAATAAACTGAAGCGAGTAGGAAAATACACTCATACTTGCAAAGATTTTACCTTTTTAAAGGTAATTAATATTTTTACAATGATTATTGTCATTTATTTTATTTTACTTGTACTTAATACATTTCTATACGAGTAATTGCAGTAGTGTAATTTAAACTTTCAATAAGGACAATGTTAACTCAACGTTATTATTTTTAATAGTTGCAAATTATTAAGTAATAATGACCATTACGTAAAATAAAAGAATGTTAATGCTACGCGAATAGTTTAGTGTTTGTTTAATAACAATTATCATATGTAAGAGTGGAAACCAAAAATAATAATGTATTTAATTTTTAAATACTATTTTTACCATTTTGTTGATTACAAAAAACTAAATAGATACTTTTCATAGAGTTTAATCACGGAATATGCATGTTTAAATTAATAATAATTATCAGTATATCAGTTATTTAGAAGTTTTTATTTTCACTCAATAACTACCTGTAATATTTTTAAATCCAAGACAATATTAAAAGCCAGCTATCGTAAGGAGCTATGAGAGCGACAAGGAAAGCGGTACTACTCCCATCCCAGCGCTAAGGGATTTTCCAGGCAGAGCAGGTCCAATAGGTATAAATACAGCCGGAAAAGTGTGCAGGGCAACCATTCTCGAACTCAGCACTCTACGAGGCAGTCAATTCACTCAGCATTAAACAGGACACATCCAGCTCAGCACCCAGGACTACAAGCATAATTAGAACGTCAAAACACCAACAAACATTCAAATAGTATCTTCTTAACTCCGTCACGAAATAAATTTTTTTATTACCGGTGTACAAGCTACTAGCGAGAATAAAACCAAAAGTAAGTTTTGAACCAAGAACTTTATCATTTCTTTTCCTTTCATTTTCTCAGTCATATATATATTTAACATTTAAAATCTAACAGTGTATAATTGTGCATTGAATAAGCACGGTTCTCTGTAATATATATTCAACATTTAAATTCTCACAGAGTATAATTGTGCATTGAATAAGCACAATTTTCCCTAATATATATATATATATATATTTAACATTTAGTATTTAGAATGTAACAGAGTATAATTGTGCATTTAATAAGCACAATTCTCTGTAATACATATATACTTAACATTTTAATTATCACAGATTGTAATTGTGCATTGAACAAACGCAGTTCTCAGAGAAATACGTATATTTAAAACCCTAAAAATTTCCTGTAAGTCTAGTGTGCGTCATTATAGTAAGTACTAACCAAATTTTATTACAGGAGTTAGGAAAAGGGCAAAGCTGAGAAAGGTGAAATTATTAGGGTTTTTCCGTCGCGAGTATTTAGTTATTTAAGAAATTTCCGATTGGTATTTGCACTTATATTTTCTCGACTATGAAATCCCGAGCTATAGCGTTTTCAGACGTTGGCTCAAAATTACCAATACAAATGCGGCTAATCCTTAAGTTAGGTTTGGTGCGGCATAACAATATACGCTTGATGATCGTTTTAGGACGTCACAAAGCCACGAGGTCCTTCGCGGTGAGAATTATTCCACGCCGCGAGAAAAAGCGCAGCTTAGCGCGTTAAGGTCTATCTAAGGAGGGATCGTCGGAAGCTGCATCGGACCGTCATTTGGCCTTAACTGCAGCAGGGCGATCCATAGGCAGAGCGAGGGCGAGAAGTCAAATTGTATAGCTCCAGCCAAGAGAGTAAGAGAGCGCGCACGAGACGACAACTCGCCCGACTTCCAGCGACTTCCGCTTCAGAACGTCAGGTTCGAGATCGGCGAAGCTACTTGAATTTCGATACATGAACTGCTCGTAAAATAAGTCTAGCTCTGTTTAGTCTATAAAACTTTTTACACATACTCTATGATGCATTAATAATAAGCTTTAACAATGACAATCATTGAATAGCTTCCAAATTTAAATAATTTAATACTAATTCATTTTATCAATTTAATCGGCCACAGGCTTGAATTTCGATACCTCAAGTGCTGGTAAAAAAAATGTAGCAGTGTTTAGTCTATGAATCCATAGTCGTACTTCAAGAAGGCGATCTAGTTCTCATCACTGACTGCCTACAACCAACTACCAAGTGGCCCTTAGCCGTGTTCTGCAGCTCCATCCGGGCTCCGACGGACTAACTCAAGTGTTCACTCTGCTCACGGTCCCGTATACCCTCCGATAACGATTGGCTAAGATTGTGCACTTTCCTGTTGAAACTGAGTTACACTCGGACAGCAATCCATCACCACCGATTGAGCCATCTTCTACAGCGGGCGACACTTACTCAGACGACGACTTAACAAATCTTCAGAGCTAACGAAAAATTTTTACTTCTTCTATCGATTCTTTCATTTCTAATCGCGCTAGACTCCTACTTTACCAACTTACTAACAGCCTCTTCTATTTTCAGGTCTTTATGTTACTTTTTTTTTCTTTACGTTGATTTCGTTGCCACCGACCAACGAGGCGGGCGGCATATCGCGACGGCTCATTCAAATTGAGTGCCAAGCGCGTCAAAGGTATCGCTTGACTGACGCATCACTTGTCTCGTCAAAACTTGAGCTGCGATCTGTCAACGCAACCCATCCCCTCCCTCGTTTATCGGCTCGAAAATGAAACTTGCGCGCACGAGCCCTGTGCTATTCCGTTCTAACGGCGGCCTCGATAGGAGTACTCTACGTACAACGCGACGCACTCACGGTGCAGCTACCGGCGCCACGCAGTTGCCTTCTTCTATACTTATTTAATTAACCGCCACCCAAATTTATTTTAAGTTTTTTAATATTGCGAGTGCAATAAATTGAGTTAATTTATCTTCACAGCAACTTATTTTACGCTACCTTAAAAAACCTTATCCTCGCGCACTCAGAAATTTTCTTCCTCATTGCGGAACCGGTTTCCTCGGTCTTCAAACTCTTGGCTCTGATGAGTTAAAACGGGGATCGGACGCAACAACGATTGTAAAGAGTATAAGAGGATAAATGAATGACTATAATGTAACTTTCTGTTAAGTAATATTCCTTAAGTATATTGATATTATAAAAACTTATATGCAGTGTAAGAAATGTAGGTAGTTATTAGTATATTACGCCTCGAGAGAGGAAAAATCTTGGACAGTCCAGAACCGGTGTGAATTCCAGAAATCGGCCTACACGAGGTTTGGGCTGGACAATTTTCCTCCCGAGTAGTGGATACTATTTTTCCAAATACCAGAACCGAAAATGCATATTTCTTTTCCGGCTGTCGGGAAGGAATGTAAAACTTTCGGTGTAGATATGAGGAAAAACACATTTTTTCTTCATCCCATATAAATGAGGATGAACTGAGGCCGATTAGATTATATTACATAGGGAGATATATAAGTTAATTCCATTACTTTATTTAACCCCACACTGTATATTAATAAGACAAATGACTTATCTATTCTTAATGCGTATAATTATTTTTTAATGATTTCAGTGGACAGCAACTTGCTCAGCAAATGCAAGATTCCAATCCAGAATTAATTGAAACTTTGCGTCGTCAAATTAGCAGGAATTTAAATGACACAGATACTCCAGATAAAAAAGAAGCTTAATCGAAAAAAAAAAACAAAATCAAAGATGTATTTACGAAAAAAAACTAAAATTTTATGAATAAAACATAATTCTAATTTATATCATGATTTTAGAAAATGTATTTCTTTATATATAAGAATGTACGATAGTTAGATAGTATTATTTCATTTTTGCCTTATCAAATAATATAAAATGTTAATGTATCCATAAGTTTTTTTTATAATTCATTGGTTTTATTTGCCGTATATATAGCTATAACCCATTTTCCCCATTTACTCGAACTAAATAAAGAAAAAACAATTTACAAGCAGCGTTAATGCTCGACAAACTCAAACCATCCAGCAAACAAATATTTTGGACAAATCTGATCCAATCGTAAAATTCCAAGCACGAGCTCAGCCATAGCTGGCGGCTTATAACTCGCAAAATTTACACGTAATGAATGCGAAGGAGAAAAAGAATTAGAAGTTTTACAATTATTTGAGCTATAGTTAGCATCTGCAATCGTTACCTTCAATTTCAGCAACGTAATAATTAATCCGAAAAGTTCAAGCACATCCTTACACTTATCACAAAAAATTTTCGATCAACAACATACTATTACCGCAATTAATTAATGATTAAATTTAAAAAGTCCATTATCTATCCTGTACTCATTAATACACGCAAACCAAACGACTAAATTTAACACGGCAAATACCCTATAACTGGTAGATAACCCCATTCACTATAAAATTAAATAAATTTTAATCTTATTTTATCATTTATCTGTTATAATTTCAATTTTATTTTCTATTCACTCATTAAGTTTATTATAGAAACTATTTGCATTAATTTAAAACTTACGTTAAATAAAATAGAGAATATATCAACGTAAGCTAAATTAAATATTTAAAAAACAAATGTTAAAATGAGTGGTACAAGAAAGAACCCTTGTGCGTTCTCTTCATTTTTTTTCTCTACCCCAATAGCATTGTTAGGTTCTCTTTACTTATTATCTCCTTTTTTGTCAATATTTTAAATAATGTATAAATAAATATATAACTAAATGATTAACGGTGAATCAGGATGGCTTCTCTCGCCTTTGGATAGGAATGCTCAAATGAATATAACTATAGGTATTAATTTATATAAGCAATTTATTCATAAAATTGTATTATTATTGTATTATAAAAATAATAATCATATTGTGTAATTTATTTTGTTTAATGGTGATAGTTATTGTGTGTTAAGTAAATGAAAATTATGTGTCATCATGTACGAGTGTGATTTATATTTGAAAATTCGCGCCTAAATATGTGGTAAGTGCCGATTTACCCTGTGTCGGTAATTTTCCCCGGGTTCTATCTGCATTACTAGATGGCGTTGAATTTTTATAATTGCTTGTATGTCAGCTATCAGCTGTTTACAAGTACACGCGGATTTGAGTGGTTCTACACGTTTTTGTTTAAATTCAATATTTATTAGTGGAAAGTGAGTTTAAACTACACGATCACCGCTAAGGGATTAAGGAGGAGGATAATGTGAAGTGCTACGGATAGCAGTTCACGTAGAAGCACAACGTGTTCCCCACTTGGGTAATCCGCGCTACTTCCATCGCCGGGTTCGTGAAAACCCAACTCGGGGAAAGCTCTCCACTCGGATGTCCTCCCCTAGGATGTCCTCCCCTAGGATGCCTCTATCTACATGTTCAAGTGACCAGTGAAATAGAAGTGCTGCTCCTTACGCCCCGTGGTCCTTTTATACCCTGGATATCCCGCCAAAATTGGTAACTGAGTTCCTGAGTATGTGTATGTATTATGCTTTTTAATTATTTTCTTTTCCCTTGAGTTTTTTCTCGTTTTTTTCTATTTAATTTAATTTCTCCTATATGTTTCCTTGATTTAGGTTATGTTTACTTTTTACTGTCGTCTGTTTTGTAGCTATAGTGTGTTTTTTTATCATGTAGTTATATAAGTCTTTCCTGCGCTGATTCTGCTTAATGCGTTTCCTCTGCGCATAGCGCGAAATTTCAAATTGGATAACCTTTGCTGGTCATATATCGGTTCCTTGACTCGTTTCTTGACCCAGGCTATGGCGAGCTTATTCAAATTCTCTTTTATGGTTCTTATCTCAAATTATAGGTAACTATAACATTTTCATTAATAATCAACTAATGCAATTGTTGCAGTTGCATTGGCATTTTGTTTAAATAATTTTTATATTTGATATTTGATTAATTTTATTTTAATACTAATTTTTTTATATTTTAGGTTTGACCTTTCTTACATATATACATACCATGGATTAATCGAGTATTTTATTTAATAAATTTAACTCTTAAATTATTATTAACTATTTGAGACATAAATTCAATATACTAATTTTACTTTTTCTTTTTAGGTGCAACAAACCTGTTACAGCATTCTAGTGCGCAGCCGGGTAGCGGTCGTTCCTAATAAAAATTGATTTTAAGCCATTTATTTTTTAGTAATGATGTATGTGTTACGTCCGGAAGGGACGTAAAATAATCGAATATTAATATTATAATATATAGTGGTACGGTTATCGTCTCAATTGGATAACTTTAGTATCCAATTGTTTAACGTGAGGTTGGGTTAGAATTTGATGTTTCAGAGACTCTTATACAGTTTAAACGTTGATCGTTTATTAAAGTTTATACCCGAGAGAGATCGCGTTTACTTTACGTGTCTGTCTACTCGAGGGACTCTGACTATGATCGGCTCAATCGGCTCGATCTGTCTCTAATTGAAACTCAAAAATGGACTGACTAATGTGTCTCTCTGGATCAGGCAGGGTACCTCGGTTCCTGCCGAAAACCCAGAGAGGTGGTAAAGATAAGTG
>UELU01142768.1:0-17524 GCA_900490025.1 Megastigmus dorsalis
GCTATGAAGCATCAAAGTCCGTCTCGAATAGCTTTTCCGAGAAAGGGGGGAAGGAATGCAATAATATGAAAAATCCAATACCACAATTTGTTTCAAAAGTAAAAATTAGCGAAAACAAACGAGGAGAAATGTGTGAGGAAGAAACTCTATTTGAAGAAATGTGCTTATTACAAGAACTCTGCAGCAAAGGAATAAAAAATAACGGAGTGTTATACGAGAACGCAAATGATATGGAAATATTAATACAAAATGTCGTGCCTAAAATTCTGAATAACGAATTATGCGCGCGCATAGCAGGGGAAGCATGCCAGGCGCTTCATACACTGAAACTCTACATTGAATTGGGTTCTTTATCTAGTGAAACTAGTAAAAATGAAATAGAAAAAATCTGGGAAGTAACTACAAGAATTAAAAAACTATTAAAAAATAAGGCTGCTAAATTCGAGAAAGGGAAAAGGAGATTTTATGTATTAAAGAACACACAAACAATAGTAGGATGAAACAGGTTAAACAACTACTGCGTCTAGATCATCTATCGCCTATAGAGAAAACTGAAATAGAAAAACTTATAACAAATTTCAGCTATATATTTTATATTCCGGGCGAGAAACTTACAGCTACCCCAATTCTCAAACTCACTATACCGACCACCGACGATATCCCGATAATATCAAAACAGTAGCGCCTACCTCCCGTACATAAGGAGGAAATTCAAAAGCAGGTAAATGAACTGCTAGAAAAGGGGATAATTGAGCCCTCAACATCATCGTACTCGAGCCCATGTTTCCTAGTACCCAAAAAGGAGGATTTACAAGGCAATAAAAGATATCGGATGGTAATCGACTATAGGAAACTAAATGCAAAAACATTGGTCGACCAATTCCCTCTACCGAACATTAACGACATTTTGGATCAACTAGGAAGATCTAAATATTTTTCAGTTTTCAACTTAGCCGCAGGATATCATCAGCTAGAAATTGATGAGAGAGACAGGCATAAAACCGCATTTGTAACTAATGGAGGTTTGTATCATTTTAATAGAGGAAGTTCTGGTTTGCGCACAATGCCTGCAACATTTTCACGCGCACTCACAATAGCACTTGCAGAGTTACTAAATAAGGAACTTTTTTGTTTCATTGACGATATAATTGTTTACTCGTGAACCTTGGATAAGCACATAAAACGACTGGAAAATCTGTTTTTAAGATTACTCAAAGGAGTACTAAAATTGCAACCGGAAAAATGCGAGTTTTTCAAGCAAGAAGTAACATACTTAGGCCATTTAATAGGTGCGCAATGGGTCAAGCCCGATTCGCGCAAGTTAGAAGGAGTAGATAATTATCCAAGACCGAAAAATCAAAAGAATATCAAGCAATGCTTAGGATTAGTGGGATATTACAGAAGATTTATTAATCAATTTTCTAAAATCGCTAAACCATTAACAAATTTATTAAAACAAGACGGGGAATTCGTATGGACGGAGAAAACGCAAGAAGCTTTTGATATACTGCGTAAAAAATTGTGCGAAGAGCCTATCCTCATTTTTTCAAATTTCGAGCAAAGTTTCAACTTAATGACCGACGCATCGGGATATGCTGTGGGAGGAATTCTCTCGCAAGGGAAAATCGGCAGCGGCCAACCAGTCGCATACGTTTCAAGAGTATTAATCGATGTAGAGAAACGCTGGGACACGTTCAATAAAGAAGGACTGGCGCTGGTATATTGCATTAAACATTTCAGACCATATCTTTTTGGAAGACGATTCTTTCTCATAACCGACCATAGGCCACTTGTTTGGCTACAAACACACAAAGATCCCAACTCGCGTGTAATGCGTTGGCGACTGCTGCTTGCAGAATACGATTTTGAAATCATATACAGACCGGGGTGTCTAAACGTGGCAGATGCTCTATCTAGAAACCCAGTGGAGAGAGTTTTGACAATCACTGAAGAAACTAGTGTACACAAGGAAGAGGAGACAAGTAACCTCCAGCCAGGCATAGGTATGACCCCTCGAGAACGAGCGGGACGCCAAATGAGCGAGAAATACAAAGAGGCAATAAAAGCCCTACTCCCTCGCAAACATCAGAAACCAGCAGAAGAAAGTCATAAACCGCTCCAAACCGTCGAAAAGGAATGCGCCGAAGCGACACTGTCAAAGGTGAAAGAATTGGAGAAAATTCATGAGGTAGACGCAGAAGCACAGACGAGTCACACGCAGCAAGAAAAGGAGTATGCAAATGAAGGAGAAAATTGCGACGAGGAAGGCTCGCATGAAAATACAGGGAATAACGAAGACCCGTATAGCTCTCTAAACGTGGCTCGGGAGAATGAGTCAGAAAAGGGTGGAATATTAGAAAGACTGGCTCTGCAAGTAAATACGGAGAATAACGAAAACACGCTAAACATAACTCCAATAAATACACGGGAAAAATTGTTTATGCGCAGGGACAATTATTTATACTTTATCACGACTACTGGAGAGTCATGCGATGACGGGGCCAGACAACTGAAACTACAAAATATATTACCAAGATACAGAAACCTTGAGATTGGAGTTTCTATAGTTACTAAAGTCAATTCAAAAGTACATATAGCATTGCCACTTCGCACAGAAGCACTCGTTGGACTATCGCCAATTGATAATAATCTAGAACAGCTGAGCAACAATTTATAGGAACTCTTAGAAACACTGAAAATTCAATCGATAAGCATCGCTAAAACGGAATTTATAGAAAACATGAAATGGGAAGAGGTACTCAGAAAAATAAGAAAGGCATTTATTGAAAAAAACACAAAATTAATAATATGCCTGGGTTTAATTCGACATCCCGTCGCGGAAGATAGAGAGATAATAATAAGAGAAGCTCATTGCTCAGCAGTAGGTGGACACCGTGGAGTAACGAAAACAGACAAACGAATTAAGCAGAATTATAACTGGGAGAAATTAAAAGAAGAAGTGCAAGATTTCATTAGAAAATGTTTGGATTGCCAATTAAAAAAGTTAGTAAAAGTGAAAACTCGCGCGCCAATGATCATAACCAACACTGGGTCACATGCTATGGAGCGCATTAGTATGGACATAGTGGGACCTTTATCGAAAACAGTAAAGGAAAATGAATACATCTTAACATTTCAGGATCAACTGACAAAATTTACGATTGCAGAACCGTTGATAACGACTACTGCTGTAGACTTAGCAAATGGATTAATAAAGAAAGTAATAAGCGTTTTCGGAGCACCACGCGTAATTTTAACAGATCAAGGCACGAGTTTTATGAGTAAATTAATGAGACGGGTAGCTAAGCGATTTAAAATTAAACAAATAAATACCACTGCATTTCACCCGCAAACAAACGGTCCTCTGGAAAGATCACATTCAAGTCTAATGGAATTTGTGAAATTTTTCGTTCACGCCAATAAAGTAAACTGGGACGAATATATAGAGCTAGCGACCTTTAACTTTAATACAAGTGTCAGTGAGTCTACCTGGCACACGCCTTTTGAGTTAGTATTCGGAAGACTAGCTAGAACTCCGAACAGTGAGCCACTGGAGGTGGAAGATTTACTGCCGACCTACGGGGGGTATTTAAAAGAGCTGGGGACGCGCCTCAACTCTCTACAAGGAATAGCTCAGGAAAATCTGTTAAAGGCAAAATTAAAATCCAAGGAGTATTATGACAGAAAGGTTAACCCTATCACTTTGCAAATAGGAGAGTACGTCTGGCTACAAAAGGGGCCTAAACCACACAAATTTGGTAACCAATACTCAGAACCATATTTAGTGTTGGAAGTATTTAAGAATGGAAATGTCAAAATCCAATTAAACGAATCGAAAAATAAAATAGTGCTATTTAATCGCTTACGCAAGTCTCATATTGAGCAGGAATAATTCGCTTACGCTTTCCACTCTTTAAGATAATGCTGAAAAAAACATTGCAAAAAACAAAAAAAGGGGGCAAACACGAGCAC
Source organism: Megastigmus dorsalis (assembly GCA_900490025.1). NCBI lineage: Eukaryota > Metazoa > Arthropoda > Insecta > Hymenoptera > Megastigmidae > Megastigmus > Megastigmus dorsalis. Next base: position 3,973 of record UELU01142768.1, read on the forward strand.
GTGGCTATATATGCACATTTGCACACACACAAAATATATATATGTATGACAGTGATGTACGTACGTTATAAATGAAATTGTGGTCCTTAAAAGGACCGATTTTTTATATATGCAAAGTATGAAAGATATTATTTAAATTTTTTATATCCCTCTTTCTTTGAAAAATAATATGTATTCGTGGAGTAACTCTTCCGAGGAGAGTTTGATTTTTTAGATGGCTCGATGAGAGACTTCTTATCGCTTTTGCTCGACTGGCTCGCACAGAGCTTGCTGAATGGCTGGCCCATGGTTCGTCTTGTCGCGTCGCCGGTCCAAGGAGAAATGAGCAGCTGTGCGGTTATCGCAAGTTTATATTAAGATAAATCTCAACCGTTACGTGTTGGGGCGTTGGTGTATAGCAAATCTTTTTAAAGAGAATGAGCAGCGAATGCAATTTTAAAACAAATGAAATTTTCTTGTTACTATTATTTTTTAGACCGATAAAAATATAACTTAAAATTAAAAAGGTTGAATAAGGATTAGGTAAAAATGCAAATAATGACAACTGATTTATCTTTTACATGTATATTGTTGGACAAAAAAAATTTTTTTTATAACTTTATACAAAACTTATATAGTCAGATCCATATTGTATAAATGTTTCGCCAAATTAATCAAGCCATATGCGTACATGTCTAATAAAATAATTTGTAATACGTCGCCGTTAACATCAGTATTTTCGAATATAGATTGAATTTTATTATGAATATCGGATTTATGAAGAGTATAAAATTGTTTGAATACATCTAAGTCTTTCAGAATACATTTTGTTTTATCCGTGCCTTCGGTCTTTAACGCATCTTTCAAATATTCTAACATAATATCGACGCAACGATTCACTGTAACTGAATGTTTTTCAAGTTGGGCCAGTCGCGCGGCAATACACTCACGTAGATCTCTGAGGGCGTCAAAGGTGGTTTGCTGCATGATGATTCCCGGAGTATTTTCGTTCTTCTTCACTTTTTTGCATGGCACTACAAACAACGACTTTGCCTCATCCATACTTTGACTTTCTTGCTCTACAGAAGTGCTACCTGTCTTGTCGAAAATAGCGATTGCTCTTGTCCCGTACGCCGTAGTGTAATGCAACTCATGATACGGTAATTCTGTTTTGGTTGGTTCTCTAAGTTCTTGATAGAAAGTGTACGAGTTATACAGGTAGGCTCTCATCGCATCCATCTGATCAACGATCAGTTGCCAGGTGTTCATATCCAGAGTCGCGTACCTCGTAGGTTGTCCTACACCGCAAAGTTTTATAACTGGCTTGTAATAGTCACCATCGCACTCGAGCCCAACAGCAATTCTCTTTGAATTTGATCTATTTAACGCGTATGTAGTTGAAACCAACATATTACACGATAGTGCACTTCTATTTGCCATTTTGCTTGGTATGGAACTTTTTTCACAAATAAGACTGAGAGAAGATATCACGACGTGTACGCGCACGCAGAGTAGCCACAGACAACTGATTTGGGTTCTTGCGCTCTGCTTGTATAAAGGCGGGTGGGGAAAAAGATGACGGTTATAAGATGATGGCGGTTATAAGATGACGACATGAAGAAGGGATAGGAAAAGATAAAGAACGACGGTTACAGTTTTTTCGCGAGATTAAAATTACATATAAAGAAGCCGTTCTGCGAAAATATTTCGTTGCAAAATCACTCCCCCTTCAGCTGTGGGGCGGTAAAGATAAAAGAATGACCGTTATAAGATGACACAAGAATGAGACGGTTACTAGTTTTTTCTCAGAAAATGAATAATAAGAATATATATAAGACGAGATGAAGAAGAAGGGTTAGGAAAAAGATAAAGAATAGCGGTTGCAGCTTTTTATCGAGATTAAATTACATATAAAGAAACCGCGCAGCGAAAAATTAGTTGCAAGGTCACTGCAGCTGTGCGTGGGCTGCTAAGATAAAAGAATGACCGTTATAAGATGGCACAGGATGCATCGGTTACTAGTTTGTTTCGTAGAATTGAATAAGAAGCTAAAAAGAATGATGCAAGTATGACTGACAAAAGATATTATACATATATATATATATATATATATATGGGGGACTCAAACAGGAAAAAACTAATGGATAAATGAGTGGGATCAAGTCACATAAGAAAAAAAGATTTAAATTTCACATTTTATATTCTAATAATTATAAAACTAAGTGTACATAAAAATTACATAAGATACATGACGATTAAAATATAAAAAAGAATATAGATATTGAATATAAAACAAGTTTTTACATATATTTCAGCATCGCAGTACATATTTGGTTACAGAAACCTCTACCGATAAATTTTTTTCGTTGATAAATGTTCATTTTACACTGTTTTTTTTTGCGTCGCGAAAACCCTGTATATCAATGACGAAGTCCATGATGAAATGCAAGGGACGAACGATTACTGAGTGGCGGCTTGCTCACCAAGCATCGTGTATATATCCGCCCTTACCCCCACTATCTTAGGCGCTAAAATCCGTTACGATTTGTTTGCTCGAGTCGATCTCCAGCACGTTATCGTACTCTGCATAAACAATGCAGTTTATCGTGCTCTGCAGAGCTTCTCCAAATCGTACCTCTAAACGTATTTTGCTCGAACGCACGAGATTCCAATGCGATGCGCAATGCGCCGACAAGTCTGGTGTAAGATCAAAAGCCGTCAAAAAGAAGCCTTTTGAATAATTGAAACGATTAATTCCATTACCTTCGTTGAGAAAGTGAATCCCGGTGCCCGAAAATAGCGTATGAAAAACATCAACGTATAAATTATTGGCCCCCGCGAAATGAGGCTGTAGCGGTTTACTCGGCACCTGCGTACCATCTACGTACAGAGACAGAAAGTTTATAGAAAAATGTTGAAAATTAAACGGATTAAATTTGCGATTTCCATTGAACGCTTTGTAATCGACGAATCCAATAATGATTCTTTTCGGCAGCTGACCAAGAATGATGTTATCCAGAGTATCGCCCAGTATGCATGTGTGCATGGTCAACGACTTGACCTCGACACGTGTAATCGGATACTTGGCTGTCGTCTTGGCCAACGCGTGTGCGTGCGCTAGTAAAACGCCCGGACTGATTTTTACACGCCGCACGAGAAGTGTCGGTTCCTTAATGGTTACAGTGAATTTGCCGTCGTCAGAGTCATCCATCAAACAGAATGCATCCTTGCTACGCATAATACGAACTCTCATCTCTACGCCGTTGAGCAGCATCTTGTCCTGATTGAATATATCGCAATGCAGATGACCAATCATATCGAACGTCTTGCCGCCTAGAGTGAAATATTGTCGTTGTTTACAGCCGAGATTTTTGCCTGCGGCTCGATTTTGCGGTGCTGCTTCGAAAGCTTCCAGTGTATCATCGTACCAAAGACTCGTTGTCAAGTGCGATATTTTAGCTGCGGGCGAGTAATTCAGCAGCGATTCAATGTACGCTCGGTAAGGATAAGCGTTATTAGGTGGCGAAACAAGCTTTTCATTCAAGAAAACGTCGAATTGATTCAACATAGAGTGCAGAAAATTATTAATCGGCGCAACTTTTGTATTTTACGCTTCTGTATCCGCTGGTATAATTCTTGCCTGAATGTATAACATAGTGTGCGCGAGATCACCCCCATCACTGAGTGAAGACACAGGCTTGTAATGTAAAAAGCTACTGTTTTCGATGGATATCTGCGTGGCCGGCAGCGAAAAGACATCCAGCTCGCTGGACATGCATTCCGAAGAATGGGAGTGTAAAAAAGCCATATTATTATTTAGGGCCAAATATGTCTTCGATGCTTCTAAAACTTAGTTTCTTCTTTGTCACTGTATGCCGCTTCTTTTTCACTGTACGCCCATGTTTATTTTTCTTGCGCGCTGCGATCGTGCGAACTGATACGCGTGTCTTTTTCGACTGACGCCTGCGCTTGCATGTACGTGATTTATATCCGGAACCTTTCATTATATCTGCGATTTTGTCAACCGCCTTCCTCTTCAATTTTTTTCCAAACTCGCGAGTGCACGTTTTTACGGCCTCTTTGAAATTAGATCCGCCGCGTACGTCATCCAAAACGTTTATTCCGGCGCGCACGGCTTCTTTTCCCACAACTTTAGCACCACTCGCTATGTACGGCAGTATTCTGCGAAATAATCCACCTAGCCACGCCCCCACACCTCGACCTCTTTGAAAAGATGAACCGGTGAAAACGTTTTTCACACCGCCGCCACCTATCTGATCCTTGTAATATCGAATGTAATGACTCATTTTATAGGCCGGCTGCTTAGTGATTTCGTCTAAAATGAAGTGTAACGGTCAAAGTTCCGTGTTCGAATGGGATGCGCCGGCCACGTTGATCTCTTATATCTATAATGACATCGTGGAAGCTGTGATACAGAAGCGGTATGTAGTGAATCGGTGCAAAGTGACGCACGACGTTAAAGCCAAATTGATATTTAGAACTGTCGAGCGATACGAGACGTAAGAGAGCCGTTTGTGTGTCACCAACCGTGTACGGCTCGAATATGTCTGTGTAAATGTACAGCTGATCGGGTATCGCTAGAGCGAGCGAAGCAGGTCGACTGCTCTCGATGACCCGTGGACCCTCGTGGGACGTCGTAAATTTTTTTTCGTGCCTCGGATCTTCGAACCCAAATATGTGTCGAATTTTTTCATTTAAAATTGTGGACTGAGACTGCTCGCAGTCGCATTTTCTATGTATACCGTAGTAGCCCTTACGAGATTTCAGCGGCTCAAGCATCTGATGCATGTAATTATCGTTGACTCTGTTTATTTCGTCGGCGAGCTGCTCCAACGTTTTGTAAACACCGCTTGGAATATGACACACGTCTCGAGTGATTTCATTCTCGTGCTCGGATTCAAAAATATAAGACGCTTCGGCCTCTTGAAAGTGTACAAATGTACAGGGTAGGTGAATTTCGGCGAGGCCAACGCTCCACTGGCCGTGCAACTTTATCTCGCGTTGCAAGTGTGTGGTGAAGCAGGCAGTCGTGTTATCGGCAAAGTACATCATGCTGCTGTTACTTGGTAACACGATGTAAAACTCATCTTGATTATCCATTGTATCTCTTCAAATTTTGTTCAATTCACTCGCTTTTATCCACGAATTGAATTTGTCCGGATATCCCACCCACTTTACGAGAACTAGTTTGCTGGCACCACGGCCCTTTGTGCGAATAACGCTCTCTATCTGGAATTCCTGGTCACCCGCTAGACGTTTTTTGTCCACGATGCCCAGCTCTTCTGTGTAGAAAAAACCGTCGATAATCTCGTCGTTCGAGTCTTGCAAAACATAAGTGTATAGATGTTGACGCTGCGTAACTCTGTAAATTTTAAATATCTCTTCGCTAAAATTTTTATCATAACCGCGCTCAAAGGTATTTTTCGTGCGACTGATGCGTACGTAGTCGCCCACCTTGTATTTAGGTGCCGAAACAAACGCCCTCTCGACGATATTTTTGTTAACTTTTTGACCGAGGGCTCTTTTTTCCAAATTCTTTCTAGCTTCGACGGCATTGTACAGATTGACGTCTGCAGGTTTCATCTTGATGCCGCTATGCAGTGTATGATCGTAGGCGTGAATAATATTCTGCACTATATTGATGTAACGTTTTGTGTTTTTATGCGTAAAGTATCGCCACATTCGTTCTCGAATCGTACTGTTGAGTCGTTCCACGACAGCGGCCTTGATATAGGGATTTCGCGCACTTCTAAGCTGTATATCGTGTTTCTTTAGTACGTCTTGAAAAGCTGAGCCGACAAATTCCTTACCTTTGTCATTTTGTAAACACAGCGGCTTTCGACCTTTGGAGCGCCTGAGAATCTTTTTAAAAGCCGTTGCGACAGCTGTTGCGCTCTTATCGCCAAGGGGCTCGACCCACGCATATTTACCTAGGACGTCGACGACTACTAGCAAGTAACAGTAGCCGTCGTTGTATTATTTTATCGTCGTCAGCTGAATTAAATCGCCTTCCCAAACGTCGTCGAGATTTGTGACGTTGTAGTGTAATCTGGGAAAAATTCCTTTGATCGGACGGTGAAGCGTGTACGCGTCTTGATTACTGAGCCATTCGTAAATCTTCTCTTTCTCTCTCTCATTACTCACAGTTTTACATTTTCTATTGACGCGAATCAAATTTCACGCACCTGTGTGTCGATCGAGACGGCGCTTGGCCGTATTTATAGGCGCAGTCAGTATTAGCGCTATTTTCAAAACTTGCGCGTTTCCAATCAACTTGCTCAGTGTTTCGGTGTTATTGATAAATTTTGCAAATTCTACGCAGCCTACGGGAACATCGTGCTCGGTTTTGTTTTTTCGAACTACATCGTTTAATAATTCAGCTATATTGGAGCGGTCGATGACTCTGCCGTCTATGCTCACTGTGCCAGCGTTGTCCCACTTGAGTCGATCGGGTGCAGCGGTCCACCAGTGTCGAAGTAAAATACGCGCTTTGGCGAGATATATTTTAGGTACGCTCTTGAGTATCGCTTCTTCGCTGAGAGGTGTAAATGACTCGTCGATCCCCTCGAGCTCGTGCAATGCTTCGTTGGTGCGATCGTTGTCTTTGAAAAAAAGATAGCGTCGCAACACTTGCAAATAATTTAAACACTTTTTTCGTTCATCGGTGATTTTTTTCGAGTGAAGAATCTCGTACATCTGCTCGTCGAGCCTGGACAAGTTGTTTCCGCCGCTGAAAGTTTGTATCGTTTTTTCACTCGAGCTACTACTTTCAGCTTGCTGCTGCTGCATTCGTTGAAGCGTTTCCTCGGGTACGATTATCATCTTTCGCGCTCGCTCCATTTTATCGCTGTGCGCCGAAAAGTTTTGAGAAGAGCGCGCCTATTATAGGTGCTAATAATATTGGCAAAAAGCCGCCACCGTTTTGTATCAATATGCGTTTTTTGTCCTCCCAACCGTGCGTTGTTTTTTTACCGATTAATCTGCGCAACACGTTTCTATGTTTCTTCAATCGTCTCTTTTCCGTATCCTTGAGCTTGATTACACCACGTAAAACGTTCAACGCGCACTCGCATATGCATCTGACGAGCGGTTTGTCCGCCGTCCGAAGCAAAACTTTGCGCTGGCGCCCGTTCGTATGACAAAGAGTGCCCAAAAAACTCAGATGTTTTTTCGAGAAGCGTTTGATACACGATGTTAACTTTGCCATTGCTGACGCGTAACTAAGTATAATCGTAAGACGCCTATTTGTCTTATTCGTTCACGCCCTCCGTTTTTTAATGGAACTTGAATATTTTCGGTACGTACGCGTAGTGGTTAGAGTCGTCCGGAAATATACCTGAGCGAAATCTGAATTCGTCTAAACAGCCCTGCGAGAGATCGAGAAAGAGATAACAATGCGGTTCGCGAGTCGCGTCCAGATAGGCTTCTTGTAAAAATTTCGGATCCTCTGGACAAACTTGTCGCGCGAGATGTTGAATCTGCACTCGATCGCGCAGATTTTTAAATAAAACAATGTACTTTGTATTCAAACTGATATCGCGCTGGGATTTTCCTTTGTGAAAGATATTTTGTGTTATAAATATGACCGAAATATTTTTATGATGGTTACCTTTTGTGAATAGATCGAGGATGATATCGTTGGAAGATTCTCGCATCAGATCATCCAGCACTAGTAATTTTTTTCGGTGATTGTCGGACGAATAGTCGCTCGGCTGCGGGAGTCCCTCTCGAAACTCGATGTCTGCTCCTGCTTGAAACTCACTCGCGTACGCCTCTTGCCAGTCGGCGTAATAAAACAGAACACGATCGAACTGCACGTCACAAATCACTGACAACTGCGCGAGAAACATCTTCACGAACAAGGTTTTACCACACCCGGTAGGGCCACACACGCAACAGGTAAAAGGATGCTTCCAGCGCGTATCCATCCTCGACACTGATTAGCATGTTTTGACCGATGGCATTTTTACCAAAAGATCAGCGCCATCCCCGGCGGCGGTGGCGCGCGCGCGCGGGCGGGCGGGGCACGTATAAGCTGATCGGGCCCCGCGCTGAAAAAAATTTGCTGCCTCGGGAGGGGCATGCATCAGCTGATATCGTGCCCCTGCGCGCGTATGAGCTGAAAAATGACGCACGCGCGTGCATTAGCTGTTTGCGCCCTCCGCACGGAAAAAATTTGCGGCCGCGACAGTGGCACGTATCAGCTGATATAGTGCCCCCTCCGCATGAGCTGAAAAACCGCGCGCGGTGACGTATCAGCTGATCGCGTCACCGCGCATGCAAAATTTGAGCAACGGTCCCACGCTTGATCATCCGATAGATCCGCGAGGCCAACGGAAAGCGGTTGATCCACTTGTATCATTGCCAACCGAAACGCACTATCTGTTTAGAGATAGATAGATAGATAGATATGTATTTATTTGCAAGTTTCTTACAAAATTATATAAAAATCTAATAATACAAATTTATATCAGATAAAACAATGTAAAATGCAAAATATAAAATATAAAATATAAAATATAAAATATAAAATATAAAATATAAAATATAAATTATTGCACACTTATTCGTCGGTGATATCACAGTCGCTATTACAGAGTCTTAAATACTAGAGAATTATCACAGTAAGTCAGTCTTATAATTAATAGCAATATCACAGTGTGCAGGTTTTATAAAACAATTAGTTCAAAGCAAATAAATTTTAAATATAAAAGGGTCTTAATATCTATCAGTCAAGGAGGTAAAATTAAACACATTCACACCACAAATGTATCATTCACTCCTCTCACTCATCCCTTAAATACACTCATACCAGTAAAAGAAAGGTGTATATGGGACGGCACATAATAAATTAACACATAGAATGTTAATCGAGTTCGAAGAGGTACTCCTTAACTGCGTTCTTAAATCTACTGAGGGAAGGAAGGTTCCTAACCTCAGCAGGTAATGAATTCTAAAAATGCGCACCTTGAACCTGGAAAGATTCCTGTCTCAGTGCGCATCAGGGGAGAAGCGAGTTCTTTTGTCACTCCTCTCTTGGGGCCCCTGGGTACATATCTAGAGAAGAGGCACCGTAGATGGTCTGGGAGATGCATGCGCATGATTTTGTACATAAGTACCGCCATGAAATAATGCCTCCTTTTATCAGTGCGCAGCCAGCCCAGGGCCCTTCTATGAGGAGTGACGCGATCGTCCATCCTAAGACCCACCACGTAGCGAACACATGAGTTCTGTAACACCTGTAGTCGGTTTCGTATTTCCTAAGAAGCATCCAGCAATACTACCGAACAGTAGTCTAGGTGAGTGAACAGCAGTGCCTCAGCAAGCCTCCTACGCAACACTTCGGTAGTATACTTCCGGAAAAAACGGAGACTATAAAACATACGGTTGAACTTTTTCGTTAGAGCATCTACATAGGGTCTCCATGAGAGCTTAGAATCAAGTAATACACCGAGGCTGCTGACAGAGTCGGAGTAAGAAATACCGATACCATCCCCCAAGTCAATGCGGGTGTGCTCCTCAGAGTGAAAATCTGTAACGAATTTGTTGCATCCAAATAAAAATGCCTTAGTTTTGCCCGCATTGAGTTTGAGAGAGGCATCTGCTGCCCACTCCGACACCGCTCTGGCGGCAAGCTGGAGCCTCGTTATGCCCTCCTCCAGACCACTACGGGGAGCTTGAATATATATTTGCAGATCATCTGCGTAAAGTAAATGCTGGATGCCTCCAGTATTTAAAACGTCACGTACGTCATTAATGTAGAGGCAAAAAAGAAGGGGACCCATGACTGAACCCTGTGGGACTCCTAAATTTGTGGCTAGCCACGAGGACTCGCCACTTGAATTGTTGAAAACTGCCTGCTGTCTGTTGGAAAAGTAGGAGTTTATTCACATGAGAGCAGCCCTGGAAAACCCCATGAACCGTAATTTGACGAGCAGACGTGATGGCAGTATGGTATCAAAAGCCTTACTGAAGTCGAAGAGAAGTAATAGAGTTATCAGTTTTTTGTCAATTCCTTTTCGTATGTCTTCTGTCAGCTTTAGTAGTGCAGTCTGCGTAGACTGAAAAGGTCGAAATCCGGTCTGGCAAGGGTCAAGTATGCGAGAGACTGTAAGATGCTCCTGCAGCTGCTCATACGCTATCCTCTCCAGCACCTTTGAAAGAAAGCATAAAAGTGCTATTGGACGAAAATCCGCGGGAGAAGAAGGTGTTTTACACTTTTTAAGTGGGATAACAAGTGATTTCTTCCAAAGGGCTGGAAAGACGCCTTTAGAGAAGGAGGAGTTAAACAGCTTCAAAATGAGATTTCCAATTACTGGAAGCGCCTTTACAATAACACCTTGCGGAATGCCGTCTATCCCTCGTGCCTGTGATGAAAAGTGCGAGATGGCGAGAATCACATCATTTAAATTAATGTTTTTGAAGCGAAATCCTTCATCAGCAGCTTGGGAAAGTATTTTCTCGCTCTCCGCATTATCATCCCGAGGAGATATAGACACGCCAGCATAATGCTTGTTGAGCTCGTCTAACGAAAAGCCATTAAACTCCCCCTCACGTCCGGGCAGAAGTTCCAGGCTCCTTAGTTCTTTCCAGACATTTTCACTAACAAGAGCATCAAACAGCCTGTCATGGTAGTAAGATGTCCTTGCAGTCTCTGTGCGTTCGTCGGTCTATTTTCTGAGTGCAATGAAAGCCTCCAGTAGCGACGTGTCCCCCGTACGTTTGTACCGACGATACAGTGCGTCACGTTTTCGGTATAAGTGAGCCAACCCTGCATCAACCCACAGCAGTTTGTCCTTTTTCGGAACAAATGTTTTAATAGGAGCTAATGTGTCGATTGCTGCCGTGAGATTGCTGCAGAGACAGTCCAGTGCCAGTTGAGTGTCGACGACCGCAGCATCGAACGGTGACCAGTCACAGCTAGACAGCTGTGCAGTGAGTAAGTTACGGGATATATTCTTAAAATCTCTATATTGAAAAGTATTTACTGGCGAGTCCTTGATAGAGTAAGCAATTGTAACATCGACAATGTTATGCTTACTATGAAAAGGTGCTGGGATACTGCGGCCGTCAATGACGTCGTCATTGCCATCAGTCAGTATAACGTCAATCCATGTGCTCGACGCGGGCGTGAAGTGCGTGGGACCGTGCTGGACCAGTTGCAGAGATAATTCAGCAGTAAGTTTATGTACAAACCTTGCGTCATCACTATCTCTGAGCAAATCAGCATTCAGATGACCCATTAAAATTTTATAACTATAGTCGAACGAGAAAATGCGAAGTTTATCTAAAAAATCGGAGTTTTTAGTGAAAGCAATCTTGGGCGGTTTATAAATAACTGCGATGAACACGAGGGGTGAGTCACAATATTGTACGATGCAGAAAATGTACTCCGGGATACCTGGCTTTTCGCTATGCTCTGTATTGGATGTGGCTAAAATGTCACATTTAAAGTGTGACTTAATGTAGAGTGCGCATATTTTTTCTTTAATATTGCATTCTCTGCCGCCAGCTCAGTTCGATTTGCCAGAAGCTCCACCAGCATAGAGTTCTGGCTGTGTATTACAGCCACAAGATTGCTCATACTCTCACTAATATCTTGGATTTTATTCTCTACAGCTGGTAATACATTTAGAGGTTCCTTTAAGAAATCGAATCTGCCCAATAGTGTAGCAATTGTGTCGGACTGAGAAGGTTTTAGAGTAATTGCTGATTTTGCAGTACTTTTACTACTGTGAGAGGCGATCGCGGTACCACTCGCAAAACTAGACAGCATGCGCTTGCTGTTATATACAGTATTATTACTATCTAAGCGGCTGGAAATAAGGCTGCAACTATTTTTCTCCTCTGAGACACTTGGCGTGTCCAATTTTAGAGGTGTCGATGACAGCGCTAAATTATCTTTATTTAATATGTCGTTACTCGAACCATTTAAATTGTTACTTTTCTTGTTATTAATTTTCGTATTGCTAATTTTGCTGAGGCTAGAAGTGGTACATAGTTCACAATAATAGTGCTTCGAAAAATTTTTATTAGTGGCTTTAGTCGATGAAGCCTCAGCCTCTGTCCACTTATGACAATCGGTGTGGTACAGCTTTTTACAAGTTTTACATTTAATCAACAAATTATTTTTTTTAATTGTTTTCCTGCATTTCAAAAAGGAAGTGCGTTCAGACATCTTAATAATGAATTTAAATCCGAAGTAAAAAATTATAAACAATAATAATATTAACAATAGCAATCACGATAATAATACTGATAATAACACTAATAATGATAATAATACTGTTTGTTAAATAGTGAGCAAGAAAGAGTAATGCTATATAGCTATTCATGTAAAATATTGTTGCTAAATAGTGAGCAAGAAAGAGTAATGCTATATAGCTATTCATATATATATATATTATATATATATATTTCTGCGCGCATGAGTAGCTTATGGAGCGCGCCTTTGCAGCCTAAGCAAACTCAATTCGCCGAGTGAATAATTCGAGTCGCAATCAAAAACATGCGCGCGCAGCTATCGTTGTATCAGAGAGCGCTCTGCCGTTCCACAGACCAGCGTCACTCGGGCCTAAGTAAATTCATTTCATTTAATGCCGCCTATGACAAGTGTACGCTCACTATTAAATGCCCGAATTTTGCTTCTCTATTCGCTGAGATGATTGGCGAGACGCATTTTCTTACTTGCGACGTGATTGATTTGTGACGTGCAGTGAGCAGTGGGCAGGTGTGGAGAGCCGAAAAATGTGCAGGCACGCAAAGGAGCAGGCGAATGTGTATCTCCGTATCCCTCTCTCTCTCTCTTTTGAGACATATTTTAAGACTGATTCTGAGACTGATCAAGTTATTATGCCTGTGATATCATAGAAAGACTGAATGCAATTTCCTATAAGACTGATAAAACGTATTATTGTAAAAGTTATTATCTGAAATGTATTGTTATATTCAATTGTTATGTCATTTTTGTATACTTATACAAATAAAAGAATATCTATCTATCTATCTATCTCTCTTCGTAGAGGAAAAGCCCCATTGATTAGCACTGAGCTTCAACTACTCATCAACAAACGTAACGCCACGCATAGACGATATAAAAGGACTGGGAGTGCCGCTCTGGTGGACGAATTTCTTCATTTACGCAACGAGGTCGAGGTGCGCATGGATCAAGAGCGTACCTCCTTTCTTAGTAACCAGCTCTCTAACGCTCTTGGTCATGGAAAGGATATTTGGAGGGAATTGCGAAATCTTGGCCTCCTGCCCAAAAGCAAGGAGGAGTTACATGGTTTCACCCTGGACGAGCTCAACACACACTTTGCGGGGGTGTCAATCGCGCCCAATGAGGATATAGATAGCGTATTAAACATCATACAGTCTGCATCTGATGATGGTTTTGCATTTCATCCAGTTACTTTTCCAGATGTAGTTCTCGCCATGTCTCATTTTACATCTCAGGCGAGGGGTGTAGATGACATACCGCATAGTGTTGTGGTGAAGTCTCTGCCAGTGTTGGGGAATTATATAGTCCGTTTATTTAACTCCTCCTTTGCTC
>UELU01142769.1:0-34441 GCA_900490025.1 Megastigmus dorsalis
CCCTTTTCACCCTCTTCCTCCCCCGCCCACCCACCCATTCCACGACCTGCAATCCATTATACTGACCACCTACGCTATAGTCTCCTCTGTCTATCTCGCTGCGTCGTGTCTGTGTGTGCGAGCCGGAATTAAAATATTAAAGATGCTATCGTCGCGGAAGACCCACTTTTTTGCAATGAACGCGCAAGCGGGATGTTGTGTACTAATGGTTTCTCTCTCTCTTTTACTCTCTCTCTCTCTCTCTCTCTCGACTTTTTTCCTACTATTTTCTTGCTGTTTTACTGAGTCTGTCGAGAAGAAATGAGAACCGCGAGGTTTGTATAGGCCTATAGTAAGTGTACTTTATCATTAATCAATTGTTAAGAAAACCTTATATTTATAAGAAACATTTTAAAAGAAAGGTCGTAATGAAGTTAGAATTTTCAATAAGAGTCTCTTAAAATATTCCTTGTAATTAAGAAAGTATATATGTATGTACAATTTTTTAAATCTAGACTATTTCTTTATGCTCTATAAATAGTTCTTTATCCTCTTAATTAAGGATTATTATTAATAGCCTTTACAATCTTTGAAAAATATAAGTTGCCCAACCATGAAAATTATTATATATAATTGTCTCAATATACAGTCAATTAAATTAATTGACTACATTGCATATAGTAATAACGATATTTAGTTTGTACGGAAGTGATACTCTTAGGTCAGGGGGGCAAACGCGGGGCAAAATGTGCGGCCCGGGCCTCTATCCACACAAATTGAAATTGTTCTCCGAAAATATATATCCAGTTTATGCGCAGGGATCATTGGAGCCGATAATTAACATTAGCATGTAATAATCCCCCTCGCCGCAACTATCGAGCGTTGAACAAACAATGAAGCAGGCCGCGCGCGTATAGCCAGCAAATTAGCCCAGTTTTGGCCTACGATAAGAGAGCTTATATACGCAGAGCTTAAAGCTATAATTTATATCGATATTTACACTGAGTAGCATTCGATTAAGAAAATATATAAATCGCTGCTCAAGAAGCCATCGCAGCAGGTGCACACAAGCGCTCCACAATATGCGTCATACAGAAAAGGAAGTAGAGAGAGAGGCTTTATGGCTTGAGCAACTAGAGCAGCTCATGGGATGAAAATGAAAATAGTCAGCGGTGGGGCAGCAGCGACGAAGCTCGCTCCGCTCTTATTTACGTGCAATTAAAGGCGATCGGATATATCCCAGCTCGCTCGATTCTTCGGAAGAGTTGCGGACAAATTCGTTAGCGCCGTGGGCGAGCGAACTGTCCCGAGAGGAGCGAGGAAATAAAGCATATGTAGCAGCGCGTCCGAGGGGGGCTAGGAGAAGGAACGGCGAGTAAATTAAACGAGATCACCGACACGGTTACAATTGACCCAGTTCAGACCAGTGAAGGTGTTGCTGATGCTCGCGCTCCAGAAAAATGACTCTCCCAGCTCGCACGCTCGACTTATATGTATATATGCGCTCGTTCCTTCCGACCCTCGCGGCCAAGGTGTGTAGAAATATTGGCCCCACAAAAGGGAGAGGGGAAAAAGCTAGAGAGACTCACACACACAGAGAGAAAGGAGAGAAGGAGCGTATTTTCATTTCATTACAGCGCAAATATTCTCGTATTGCGCGCGCAGCACGGGGGAACCGGATATTACTTGTGCGCGGCGCGGCGCACAATCGACAAGCCGGAATTTAAAATATTTTTCAGCCTCTCGGCTTTTGTATCTCTGTGTCTCTCTTTGTCTGTATGTTTGCGCGAGCGGCGGCGGCAGCGTAATGTCAAGCGAACGCCGCGCCGCGCCGGGGCGAGAAAACAAAGGGAATATCAAATTAAATTACTCGCTCTGCCGCCGCGTATTTCGTGACTTTGCTTATCTGGCCTCGCTTTTCTCTCTCTCTCTCTCTCTCTCCCTATCTCGCTTTTGTCCTTTGCAAAGCCGAACCGCACGCGCGCGCATTTTTCTTTCCCGCGCTGTAGAAAAAAAAAAAAACGGTGTACGGCGGTGCACTGCTTTATCGTCGAGCGCGAGCGGACAAAAATATATAGTTTTCGAAAAATAGTTTTATACTGGTCTATTAAGGTATCTCGAGCGGCCGGCCTCTTTCCCTTTTTTCCCTTTTCTTACTTTTTTACTGCGGGACTGAATATTTCGCGCACTTTGCCTATCTAGCTGCTATATATACATATATAGAAGCTACATTTTTATGTACTACTAAAAAATATATATAGTGCTTTATGTATGTTGGCGATGTAGTCTGTACGTTGCAAACTAAATCATAAATTAAAGGCCTCTAAAGGAGTCTACGCGATATAATCAAGGTTGTGCGAACGAGCCAAGAAATGAATTTAGAAAAAAAAAGAGAGAATATAAGCTCAAGACTTGCGCTACACAACTATGTAATAAGGCACTATTTGTATTAAATAAACGTGGAATGTCTTTCAAAAACACTGAAATTATTGGACGCATATAGCGGATATAGGGATATGGGTACGCCAAGGCCTATAATAAGTAGTTAATATCGCGTCACTACGTTTTTATCACGCGCAGCAGCACTCGATCCAACCCATATTTTGCATCGAAATATTTTCCGTATAGGTAAATTTTCACGCAAATATAACGAAGGCAGTAAAGAGCGCGACGATGTTTTTCCATCAGTTATATACGCGGGCGGTAATTAAATTCGGAGCGATTTTCAGCCCTTTTTTATCGATACATGTTTAGCGCGACAGGCGCGTTTCTGTTCTGCTCGCTGTAGCTAAAACCAATTCGATGGCGCTCTCTCGACGGTTATTCCGCGCGAATCTATATATAGGCCGTACGCGTCATGCTATACATCGAACTGCGAAAATTGCTCCTCGAGTTACGCGCTCACGTCAAGCGTATTAATTTTCGCATTTTCCTCTTTTGGCCTGGTGGCTGCTGCAGCTGCCGCGGGTCAGATATTAGTTTACAGGCAGCCTATGCATCAATAATAATTTGGGCGTACTATAATTATCGCGAGGTTAGACATAGTGTTGATGAACAACTTGATTTCAACCAAGAAACTTACTTAAAGTTTTGATGTATATAATCAAAATGTACAATTAAACAATATAATGTTCCTTACGTAAATAAACCAGTTTTCACAATTCTACATTTAGCTTGCACGGACTATAACAAATAATTTGGTTTGCTCTTGTAACAAACAGATTTGGTAAAATTTCGACTACGGACCTTATACCTATGTACATTCGATATATAAAAACAGGAATCATGTGTAATTATCAAAAGGGTATCATTATTATTGTTAATTGCTTATACGGTAAATTATTTTCGAACATAATTCACAAGCCTTTATGTTATTTAATTATAATATAATTTGAATATGATTAAACAAAAGAATGATTCTGAATATTACTGAATATAATCCACACCGTCGATTCCAGGTAAAATAATTCTCGATTTCGTTACATTATTATACTTTTATTAAATACATTGAATATTTCAAGGGACCTATAATAAGCTTTAATCAAGTACATCCAATAACTGGGGATGTTAATTTAGAAAAATTAAAACTTCATTCCTCGTATTCCGTTGCTCATCCCATACTAGCTTTTAATTTAATCAATTCAGAATTAACAGTGTATTATATTTCGTTCGTTCCTTTTTTAATTAGCCGAAAGCTTAATTAACGTTAATAAAATCCGAATCAGATATGTTTTGATATATATACTTCACGAAAAACTGGAAGCCGCCAAGTTTCTTTTGTGTGCGCTAGAAAAAAGTCGATATCGCAGCGTCAGATCTGCATATATTTGGTCCTCAACGTAAGGCCACTACCTAATATATGAAAAGTCAAGTTCAATTTGTACTTTTGCTTTCATGTTTCTGCTTCCGTAGCATGTAAAATTTATCAACTTGGTCTTCATAATGGTAGCACATGTTTATTTCATCGCGCAAACTTGTGAATAATTTATACATTTTTATCTATAGATAATATAGGTAAAGAGTTTTAGAGTACTTGTTAAATTATTATCAATGGCGTTCTTATTAAACGAGCAATATTCAAGTTAAGTTTTATAAATTATAACATATTGTGGTATATCTTATTCAGCTTAATTGAAATTCTGAAACTGTTATTATTCCTATAAAAAGTTTTAATTTATCAATGTTATTTTTATTTCAACTTTCAAACAGACTTCGCGCGCAAAACTTGAAATTGAAATAGTTTTGCACAACAACTGGTATTACACTTATATTGAATAAATTCCTTTTTTTGAGATATTGAAAGTTTTATTTTAAAAAATTTCTTATACCTCAATGTTAACAATTAATTATAGATTCATATTAATCAAAGTAAGAAATGAAAAGGAATAAAAAAAATAACTACAAGGATTCAGGTACAAAAAGATCTCTCAACTCTGCGCCATTCCATCCATTTTATGCACCGCGATGCAATCCGACACTTTTCATTTTAAGCGCCGCGCGAAGCACTTAAAAGAATCAGATTTCCAATTTCCTTCCTAGAAAAAAGGAGCAAAAAGGGAAGAAAGGATATAACTAATACACAGCAATTTTCATTCGGCAAACCTTATTATACCTTCTCTCCCACTTATTTTTTCATCATGTTGCACTTCTTTCTCCCTCCTCAAGCTCGGTCTGGCTTTTGCAGCAGCATCGACTTTTCCCTACGTCAAACGAGTATATATATATACATCTAAAAGAGCAGGAGAGAGAGAGGAGAGAGAGGAGAGAGCGACAAAAGGAAACGACGACGTCGACGGAGTCTCGAGCAAGCGAATTGCAAAGAGAGAGAGAGAGAGAAAGCTCCACCTCATTACGCAATACATGGTTTCGCGTTCCTCCGCGACGTCTTTTCGAGGCACAGACGGCAAATCTGATTGCACTACGTCAAGACAAAATGTCGCCGCGCGACGACCGGGACGTCGAATTGACGCTAGGCCATTATTTTCCTCTCTCTCTCTCCCTCTCTGTTCCGCTCTCGTGCTTCTTTCCCTTTTTCTTTCACTCTTCTGCATATTAATTAGTCCTTCGTTTATTTTTCTGCTCTTTGTGTCTTGTTTGTGCCTAACTTTTTTTTTCAAATAGCACAGCAAAGACTATACAAATAAGATTGGCTGAAAGCAGACAAAGCATATAGCTAGAAGGAGTTGATTTTTCCTATAGCTGAAAATACATTCCTATATTTTGCGAATAAACAGTAAAAATTCTTCTTCTTGGTAAAGTATAATTGATATAAAAGAAAATCAACTTGTTCAAGGTAAATATTGGCAAGCCAAAAGAAGTTTACAGTCCGACAGAACTGACGAGGCCAGGATGTATGGAGGCCGGTATGTGCTGCAATATCCAAATATCCAAAGGCAAACAAAAGAAGAAGAAAAAAAGAGTAGCGGAGCTGCGCTAAACGAGTTACAAAAAAAAAGGGGGGAGAGAGGGAAAGAGAGGGAAGCCGCAAGTCACGAATTCTCCGTTTTCCGGGGCAGCGAGCGATCCGCACAAACGAGCCGAGGAAAAACAAAGAAAAGTAAAGAAAAAAGAAAGAAGCGCGCGCGCGAGGCGGCTCCCGTGCGCGCAAAAAGAAAGCAAACGGAAAACGATCAGAGGTAATCTCGGGGCTTTCATCAATCAGCGGAAAGTTCCTTCTGCCGAACTTTGCCCTCTCTCTCCGCCTGCAAAAGCGTTCCGATTACATCAGCTACTCGGCCGTATACGTGTGCGAGTGTGTATATACACACACATATATATGTACGTGATATACGTACGTATATACGCGAAGGAGCAACTTGTGCGGAAATCATATTAATGCACAACCAAGCGAAGGGACATTATTCGTACGAGTTCTCCTGCCTGATTAAAGTTGAATGCCTCCCCTTGTACAAAAAGGAGGTTATACAAGGGGACGCCATCGATATCGAAATTTGGGGGGAACCCTAATAAGGATGAGAATGCGCGCCAATCGCGACGGCTGACCCAGAATTTCCAGTTGACGCATAAACCGGAGATGGAATTCATGCATTTGTTTTGATATTTCTCGAGCGCTTGATTAGTGAAGAAGCACTGAAAACTAGAATTTTAACTTTAAATAAAGTACATGGATCTTGGAGAATGCGACTATGAGAATAACACATACTCGTACGAAATATACTAGTAATCCAGTCAAAGCTTGTTTATTTTCAAGAAAGTTACATAAGTATCATTCAATTTACTAATATACATCAGCAGGTGTATCTCCACCGAGTCCATAATAAGTAAGATATTATTCTTTGGCATTCACAATTTGTATAGGCCACAAAAAATCAAGCTTGCATGAGAGAAGTTGCTCAGGTTAACTGTCCGAGTGTCGATCCGCACTATCAAAATCCAAACCGCAGCACAGCTTACCCCATACCGAATATCCTATGTCCTATAAACCGTCCTGCACTTTCTTTTGACTGTCTGAAACCTCGCGCCGTCATAAGTAAACACTACACACAGACACCCAGAGCGAGCATACGTTATCCTTTGCGCGCGTGGTAAAAAGCATCCCTCACGCGGAATAATATAGGAATGCTCGAAATTGCGAAATCAAAGAGCAAGCGAGCGGATAGAGAGAGAGAGAGAGAGAGAGAGAGAGAGAGAGAGGAGGTGGGAGTGGGAAAGGGCACGCAAGAAAGAATGAGAGAAGACGCGCGCGGCGAGTATATGTGTGGAGCCGAGCGAGTGAGAGAGATAGAGAGAGAGAGAGAGAGTTGGCTCAAAGGAGCATTAATTTACGAGAGCGCGCGCCGAGATCAAACGCCACCGACAATTAGCCTCGGGGGGAGCTGCAGACTCGCGCAGTCGGAGCTTTTTCAGCTACGGCGAGAGGTGCCGGTCGGGCGGCCGGGAGTGGGAGGCAATTTCTTTCGTCAAAGAACAAATATTGCGGAACGCGCAAACTCTCGCTACTTTCGCCTCCTCCCTTTTACTTTTTTTTCTGCATCGCCGCGTTGAATTGCGCCTCGGCTAAATAGCCTGTGGGTGTGTTTCTGCTTTTTTGCGCCTTTTCGAGAAGGGGGGCCGCCGATTGAGCTGGGTAAGTGATACTGGGAAGGCTCGATTCCGAGAGGATCGTGGGATGAGTTTTTGCGGGAGCTGCGGTTTCGCTCTTCGAGGGACTACTGTTTTCACTTGCTTCCTATGCCGACAGCACTTTTACCGCGATCAGAGGGGTCTATACCATTTTCTAAGCCGTGAATGACGGCAGTTCAAATTACTGATCGTCACCTTGTGCATCATCTGCAAAGCTTCGAATGTGAACGCGATGTCACGAGCAGATTGTTCTGTTGTATATTGGTGTAGTAAATTTTTCAGTTATTTATTTAAATTTTCCTCCAACCTTTTCATTATACAAATTATACAAGCACAATAATATATTCTATTTTGACCAAAGGCATTTTCGATTTTGTGTTATAAACCCGCACATATTTCGGGCTTCAGCGATCTCATAGGCATCTCAAAGGTATTCATCAAAAATATTGTATTTGAAAATTTTGCACCATTACAAAGCTTCTCTCTTTGAGAGAAGCAAACGAATAAAACCGCGCTACACAGCTGTACATATATATAACGTATAATGCAAACCCTCAGGAACCGATTTGCCGTATCTCGCTTAACTGCGTAGCAATTTTTTTCACTGCAGCGATCCTCTCCGATCCTTTTTATTTATCTCCGAGCCAGAGACCGCAAGCTCAAAAGAAATCCCCCCTCGATACGAATAGAGGGAGAGAACGAGAGAGAGAGAGGGAGAGAGAGAGAGAGTACCAGAGAGAAAAACTTGTCATAGTGGAGTTGAGCAGACGCGCGGCGCCACTGCATCGATTGCCTCGCCTTTTTACCGAACAGGATAAAAAGATGCATAATCTGGCCCAACAACTACGAGATCGCAAAATTATATGTATCGTGGATGTATGGGAAATTCTGTCCTTCTTTGGTCAAATATATTCATGGTTTTCGTATATTGGGTCGCTGTAATGTATAATCTTTTAGCCAATTATAGGTTGTATATATATTATATATAAATGTTTATCTTATTTTAGTTTTTATCACTTCAATAACTCGAACATGATTTTCTAGTTAATATTTGGGGCTTTAAATAAAACAGAAGCGTTCAATTATCCAGGGATAAAAAGATTTCCAAATTATATATAGAAAGTAATATTTACGAAAAGTTTTGAATCTTGTAATTATATAAGCTCAAGTGCTTTTTTACATTAGTTTTGATGAGTTAAGAATTCTTAAGTACAGAAAATAAAAATGATAGATTAAAAAGTATCTGAAGCGTGATACAAAGTGAATAATTGGGTGGAGAAGGAGGGCAAAAGGAAGCAGTAAAAAGGAAGGCTGTAAAGGAGTTGGGAGAAAGTGTAATGATGGTGGAAAGGCAAATAACCTTTTTATTCGAGAAAATTGTCGAGGCGAAAATTATTGCATTCGAGATTAATAGAGGAAATAAAATGTGGGGAAAAAATGGAATCCTGTTATAAGCTGAAAAAAAATGGTAAATTTTGTAATCATTTATAAGAGGAGATAATTCATAATATCTTATAAGCCTATTATGAACTTTTTAATAAAACCTGCTCACTATAGAGTTAAACTTTGTATACATTTTTTGCACTACCGCTAAGCCCGAAGTTTAAATCGAAAAGTTTGAATTTTCTAGCAAATAACCTCGACGATCTATAAATAATTTAGCGTCTGCGAGGAAACAAACAAGCGCATCGGCTAGAGTAGCACAATTCCCCGTAAATTATTAAAAAGAAGAGGAAGAAGCTAGCCGAGTATGAGCAATAAATCTGACAAGAAAAGTCACATAAGGGAGCCGCGACACAATGGAGCAAATCGGCAAGGCAAATACAAGGCTCCTCTATAAGGGATAGATGCCACGTGAAAAGGGAAGAACTAGAGGGGAACAAGGAACAAGAACAAGAAGTAGAAGAAGAAGAAGTAAAAGCTCTTGCCTGCCTCTCGTGGCCCTTCGCTGGCAGGAAGAAAGGCAAAGACTATCAAATATTCGCGGCACCTCAGACCCGCTGCTCTCGCGGTGCCTCGCTCGATAAACCCAAAAGTTTGTTTACGGCCCTCGTCCTTCTCGTCTCTCCCTTCTCTCTCGTCTCTCTCTCTCTCTCTCTCTCTCGTCGTCTCTCTCTCTCCGCCAACTTCCGAAAGAGTCTTCCTTGTACCTCCACCACCACCTCCAACGTCGTCCTCGTACTCGTCCTCGTGCTATTCCAGCTCCTCCTCGCCATCTCTTGAGGTTTTTCGCGTGCACGCTCGCGCGAACCCGAATGCACTCGCGAGTCTCCCATTCTTTTCTTCCGCCCCCTCGCGTCACCCTCCACCCTTCCTTCCACTTGTTCTCTCTCTCTCTCTCTCTCTCTAGACCTTTCTACGCTGCCGAGTTCCGGGAAATTCACGTTCTCCTGTGCAAGACTATTTATTATTTTACTTACAAAATAGCAAGGCTTTCGAGTGCCTATACTCCAGTAATTAGGGTTATACAATTGAATTTTGCTTTTATTTTTATCGGTTACATTTTATTACCATACGAATATAAGCAGATTGAAGTAACTTTCAAGTTGAATAAAAATAGCAATATACCGCAGTGGTACCTTGTGTAATTTTAAAAATAATTTCCATTGGTATCCGCGAAATGTCGATATTCACTTTTTTTACTTAGAAAATGAAAGAAGAGCCGCTCTAGTATAAGGAATTATTCCATATCGTAAAAGGGTCCTCCATAGCTTTTTTCCTTCCTCTCCTCGAAAGTCTTTCTCGCATAGTCGCACGAGCACACGACTATAGTGGCGGACGTTCCAGTCGCGATTTGCGAGACTCTCGCACTTTTTCCCTATCCAGAGGAAGAGGTCGGTAGAGGAGAAAAGTCTGTTCCCCCTGGCGACGCTCCAAATCATTTCCGTCCGGCCGGAAGTCGCGGAAGTCCGAAAAGACCCGTTGGACCTTCCGGAACGCGCCGGACGCGCTTGAAAAATTAAACGGCCGCGCTCCATCGAATACGACCAAAGCTTTTTCGGTACGACCCTTTACAGGAAACGTAAAAATTTGCTTTGATACAAGAGAATTTGCGATCATCTCTTTGCTTTTTACGGGCATATCGTTGCGAAAGAATGATGTGTTTTCATCAACTAATAAGTCACTATTTATTGCGAAACAAAAATGAATTTTTTGATGAGATATTCTTTATGGTGAGATTGACTATAAGTAGTACGAGTCGAATATGATCCGCCCATTGGATTTTTATGCGGTTTGTATCCTCATTGAATAGCTTATAACAAATGCGATAAAATCGCCTGCAATAAACATTTTTTATCTGGCAATAATATATTTATGAGTTATTGGGGATAAAGAAAATAATATTGCCAAGTCATTAATACAAAATGATGATTCAATTTTATCCCTACGAAAATTAAAACGTATTATGAAATGAAAAAGCAGAATATTTATTTAACTTTATTATTATATCATACTGTATTATTACTTTCATCGAATTTTAATAGTGACGTTCTCAATAGATTAAAAACTTAAGTATTCGAATAAATAGTCCCATCCTTGTAATTTTTCAAAATCTTAAATAATTGTATAATTCAGCGCTACAACCACAACCACAACATATCCCACATAACAGCATAGATACAACAAATAACATTTACATATGCAGCTTATCGAAAGTTGAACCCTTAAAGATCGTCATATCGACAATAAAAACTTTTCACAAATCACCATCCGATTCAAGACTGCGAGAGGTAGTAGAGGGAGGAGAGACAGAGAGAGGAAAAAAGTAAAAAGAGCCAACAACACCCTACTCAATTACAGCAGCTCCTCCGGAGCTTGTTTGTTCGAAAGTACAATTTCCGAGCACTCAAGCGCAAAAACTCGACTCTCTCTCTCTCGTTATTCATCGCGACGAGCCGCGCAGTGAAGTGTGCATCAGCTGGGTTCCAAGTCAACAAAAGCCCGCACCGATTTCCCATCCCCGCACGAGTTTTCGAGTGCGCGGCCCAACTTCGACGTCCCGCTTATACATTATTCTCTGCTCGCGTGCAATGCAACGCCGCCGAGACTAGTGCCGGTAGTCCGCGAGCGCAAGAGAGCTGAAAGACACAGGCGACACGCGCGCACACGCGACATTTGCCTGCTCGCTGCTTATTGAATTCCGGTTATAGCCGACGATGCTTATACCGCCGCGGTACCTGCTCGAGAGCCGATCATACTTTGGGATTTGCTTAGCACTTAGCGATGAGTACACCATAACGCATTGCCTTACATCAGGCTTTATTTACCTCTGAATTCATGGTTATATTATTTGGTCAATTAGAAGACTGTACCGTTCTTGCATTATCCTTGTTGATACATTATTTCATATAATAACCCAATAATTTGCCAAAAACCTTTTTATAAAGTTAAATACATCATACTGATTGGCTATACAAGAGTTGTGTGTAAGCGCTTTTTTTTATGTTGTTGTTAAGAAAAAGCATTAAATTTTCAAACACTGCTATAAGCACATGCTCAAGCGTCGGTAGAGGAAACGTTTAATATCGTAATATTGTCAATAGAACATACTTTAACGAAGGTGCACGTTTCTTTTTTTTTCTTTTTTTTTTTTTTAATAAAAATCCACTCAACAGGAGCTGCGCAGCACAAGGTAACCTGCAGAGCTCACAAGCCGATAAGCTCTATATCAATCAATCTCTTGGAAAGCAGCAACAGCAGCGGCGGCAGCAGACTCTCCACTTTAAGTTCTCTAACCTCATCCGCGCCGTTATATATACACTGGGATATACGTTTATACATGTATATATATATATATATATATATGAGCTGCAGAGGAGTTGCGATCCAGCTTACTCTCCTTCTCTGAATTTGGCCGCCTCGCCTCAAGACTAACTCGCGCCTTACGCCTCATCAATCTTGGCGGCGGGGGCCAGGCAGGCGGCGGTGTGCGGCTTGTAGAGGCCACTTGTGCGCCTCCGCCGCTCTGGCAATTACAATATCGGCTTGCGCGAGCTGGCGGAGAGAGAGGTTAGAACTCGGGCGGCCGCTGATGCTTCTTGGCTGCTCCAGCCGGGCTTAGTCCCCGCGCCAAGAAGAGAGAGAGAGATAGAGAGTGAGGGAGCTTGCCTCTCGAGCTCTTGGACGAGGAAAGTCAGGAGAGAGAGAGAGAGAGAGAGAAGTCCAGGCCTTGCGAGATGGCCTCTGCTCGCTCCGCTCTCTCGCTCCCTGCAATCGCTCTTTCTCTCTCACCTGTTGCCCTGCTATAGCGCGCGATCAGTCAAGCGCGAGAGCTGCTGCGCGACCCTGAGATTTGTTTAAATTGCTCTGTGCTACTGCTGCGCCGTGTTGCTCCTTGTTTCGCGCTGTGTCGTCCTTTGCTGACACGTGATTAATCCTAACTAATGTATCAGCGGACTTTTCCGAGGGATATACTTTTTGCTGGCCTTTTTTCTTCCGTGTAATATGTTGCTTATTTATCTCGGTTACTCTTTTTTTTTTTAAGAAGAATAATTGTTTCCCATAAGAGTATGATTAAGAGGATTCTGGTAGAATGTCGGGAGATTGAAATGGGTCGCGGCCGGGGGGCGATTTTTCCTCGAGTAATTTACAGTTCGTGATGAGATCGGTAAAAATAACATGTACAGTGCTGCTCTGTGAATTATAAATTATTTACCCAGCAAAAGAAATGTACAAGATAACTTTGCGAAAAAGTCATGCATAAATAGCTTTGAGATTATAATTACGCGAGAATTCGACAACGGGTTTTCAAATTTTTATATAATATTTTCATAAATATAGAACCGTATAGTATTTGAACTATGCACTACATGGTAGTGCAATAAAATTGAGTAATTAAAAGCTGAAAGTCCATATTATTTAATACCATCACTGTAAATATACGGAAAAGATATGCGAAGCATCCGCAAACGATAAAGACCGCCAGCAGCAGTTCAATATGCTGATTAAAAAAAGCGTCGGGGCGGCGCACTTTTTATATTTGTAAAATCTTCACCCAAATAATGCAACATCTTGCCGAGAGAAAAAACACGTGAGAGAGAGAGAGAGAGAGAGAGAGAGAGAGAGAGAGAGAGAGAGAGAGAAAGAGAGAGAGAGGAGGTAGTCTAATGTCATTTCTTGGTTCGCGTCAAGCGTAAATGCATTTCCACGAGCCCCGCGAGGCGGAAGATGACCACTGAAATTTATGATGTCGTTAAAGTGACCTCGTAAGCTCTTAGTCCTCTCTGCGAACCCCTCCTCGCTTACTTTCGCGTGTTCACGATATGCTTTTTTATCTCTCCGCCACGTTAACGTGCGTCGCGTCGGCTGCAAGCGTATAACGAGGCCAGGCAAGCTTTGGAATATCATATGCCGTAAATGGTGTACACGGCATGAAAACTTGTATAGTTCGGCTCTTTACCCTTTATGATTATTGGACGAAATGGTTTTTCGACAGTGCATATTGCGCGCCGCCAGCCGAGCATAAATGCTCCTATCGCGTATAGCTCTCCCAGCCAATATACATATATTTACATTTTAAGAGAAAATACCTACACGCGCAAGTGTATGTTTATTATTTCGTGTATAAAAAAAGAGTTTATTGAACTGGCGCCCGGACGATGCATCCTCTATACACTCAGCGCACCTCTGTATCTCGTTATTTTATAATAATATATTGCTGCTGCTAATACATGTTCTGGAATACCGGATTTTTCCTTTTTCTCGCTTTTACGGCACACGGCAGCCTGTCGCACCGCTCACCGGTTATATTGCTTTTTGGCGTTATAACGCGATTGCATCATGGCTAAAAAGCGGAGCCAGCACATCTGACAATTACGATCTCTATATAGGATACGTGTATACATTATATATATATAATATTTAAACATTTACGATGATTGATGAAATAAACTGACTGTATAGTCTTGTTCCACTTCGGGACGGTTTATAGTCGAGGCGAAAATACAGCAGCTCCAGTTTAGCCGGCTGTTCACTTTGAACCGTGAAAGTGCGCGCCTCCGATCTCAATAACAAAACGATCGCTCCGCGAGAGCTCGTCAAGGAATCTCGCTTGGTCATGAAGATGATTAACTTCCTGCGCGCGGCGGCGGTACAAGGCCAAAAGTTTCCCCCTATTGCTTTGCCCGCGAGGATTTCTTCCCGCGGTACTGCAAAGGCGCGTGGGTCTGCCGCGAGTGAGCTAGGGAAAGAGAGAGAGAGAGAGAGAGAGAGAGAGAGAGAGAGAGAGTCTCGAGTTGCTGCTAGGCGTAATTTTACAAACTCGTTCAATTCCAGAAGCCGCAGCGCGAAATTGTGGAAGTCGCGAAAGCGGAAAACAAAGCGCTCCAGCTCTCTCTCTCTCTCTCTCTCTCTCTCTCTCTCGCGCGCGACTCCTGCTGCCGCGGCGGCCACAGTAGTACGCGCGCGCGTACAGCCGTCGAGTTTGGAGTGCCGGGGCGTCGCCTCGGGTTTATGCCCTGGGTACCAATTAGTTGGCGGTATTAGCGCAGAGCCGAGAGGGGCGGACGCCTAATTAACAAAGTTTCCACTATCGATGATGAGACCAAGAGAGAGAGAGAGAGAGAGAGAGAGAGAGAGAGAGCGCCAGCAGTCGCACTACGGAATATCACTCGACGCGACTCGTCCCGACCCTTTTCCTATACATATATATATAGGCTTAGAGTAATATCGTGATCCGAGTCGAAGAAATTTTCGTTTTTGGCCCTTGACCGACTTATTATTTGCAGACAGGCTTTATATTAATTGGAATTCAAAGTCAGACTGGTATTTATTCTAGATAGTTTTGCCTCCTTATATACGTGCCCCTTCGAGAATAGCGATAATAAGCTGAACTTGAAAGATAATTCGAATAAGAGGTAAACAATAAAGATAAATGGATTCGAATGGTGATGCTACGATCATTGTCTTAAAATGATTTCGGTGCACGCGTGAATATGTGAGAGAAGGTCGGGGAACGCAAATAAATAGAGCTAGACGTCTGCGATTAGTTCTCTTTCGCTCGGGATAGTATAGCCAGAGTTAAAACCACTTACTCGCGCTCGTAACCCAAAAAACATTTTGGCCAAGGAATTTCCACAATGATCGAGGGCCAAAGTTCGCGCAGCCCACAGACGACTCCCAGTTGGAGGATAAAAATATTGAAGAATCTGAAGACGCGGTTCAGTCGATAAATGCTTTATTCACAAGTGAGAGCCATCAATGAAGACGGCCTATATATAAAGAAAAAATGTAAGTTGTCGCGATTTAGAAATATAATCTTCAGACTATATGCGAATTGGTCAACTGAATTTTCATACATCTATATTTGCGCATATTAGTGTACTTAAATGAATCGATAATCCATTAATGATGATATTGCATCGACGAGAAAATGAGGTATTCTATATAATAATATTATACAATATACATATAGATTTGAACCAATTTTTATTTAGTCATTATTCAAGTTTATATAAATGTATATAAATGATACATGTGTATTGGTTTTGATCTGAGCGTTCGCCCTATAGTATGTCAAGGCATGAAGATTTCCCTTTACTGAACATAAAAATAACTATTACAACTCTTGTCATCTGAATCCCTTTTGTTATTATATATAACGTCACCTCAGTGGAAAAAAGCGTATATCTCAATTTTTTGGGCTAAAAGGTTTATAGTATATAGTTTATAGTAACGTGAAACATAAGATAAGATAAATTATAAAACTTTAGATTCAGCAACCGATATTAAATGAATACTTCTTATCGAAAAAGTTGTAAGCATAAATATAATATTTTTCAAAGATTCAATAAAAATGCTGATCTATGAAATTTTGCTAATCACGCTAGAGACGCGGCGGGTGTGAAACGCGGGCGTTAAACATTCGCATCAATTGATCGAGTGTTGAAATTTTACACTTTCACACTCGTATATCTCAGCGATTATACTGGATCCGCGCGACCCTATGAACCTGTTAATCAGCCAATTGTTAGGGTGCGAAAAGAGGAGGGGGCAGTTGACAGATCGCGCTTTGAGCGCCGACTAACGCAGGAAAAACAAATTAACGAGTTAATCTGCGACAAGTATATCAACAGTGCGCGCAAAGGCTGCAAATAGTTTCGCGGCTCGTCGGCGTTTTTCGAGAGAGAGAGAGAGAGAGAGAGTAAGCGAGCACACATCATCCCACCTGCAACTACGCACACTGTGTGACGAGCGAAGGGTATAGCGACGCAACGACCAATTATCTTGTTTGCAAATCGCCGAAATTACAAGTTTCGTTGTTTTGTCAAGTGCCCAATTGAGACTATGATGGTGAAGAACCGAATAAATAACGTTAAAATATATCTTTCTCGTTTTCTTGTTGTTTTTTTCTTTTTTTTTCATACATACATAATTCGTTTTTACAGAGTTTTGTAGATTTAATCATGATGCTTGCCCAATGAAATTAAAGTGAAATTTTTTCATCTGTATTGCATATATACATTTAATATAAGTTTGAAGCCTTCGTTCAGCTAAATATTTTACACATATACAAATAAATAACGTTTCTCAGCTTATTGTTTGGTTTCTCTGCAATATCTCGGCCATAAAATACGTTATGAAGATTAAAATAAAAGTTTAGTTATATATAAACCAGTTTGTACTTTTAAACTAATTATTGTTACTTGCGAGCTATTGATTTGTTTCGCTCTCGACATTGTAACTAAAAAAAAGACTAATGAGAGTGTCCTTTCACATCAGAAGCTTGATTGCACTCGCAGCAATAGCAGCAACAGCAGCGCGAAATCGGATAGCAGCAGCGCCATAACTCATCAATCAAGTTATATCAAACAAAAGTTGGCTGGGCAAAATTTCGCCATGCAATACAAGCGGCGTCAAAGCTCCGTGTAATATCTGCAAAAGTCGCGGAGTGGAAAAAAGCTGTGGAGAGGTGCGACGAGAGAGAGAGAGAGAGAGAGCGAGAGAGAGAGAGAGAAGTCAATTTCCGTAATGAATTGAGTTTAAGTTCGCGCAGCTCCGCGCGCGGAGTGACGTGTTTCTTAATTAGCGCGAGGCCCAGGCGGTTCGGCTCAGCGCCCGTGTATAATATTGGAGTAGCGTACAACGCGTCCTTTCCACAGGAACAAGGGGCAAGAGAGAGAGAGATAGAGCGGAGAAAGGGGAGGACATGAGAGAAGGGTCGGGGCAGGATGAGCGGCGCAACGAGACTTTAATTGCGTTAGATTCTCGTTAATTTCGTATAGACGAGCGAATCGCGCTCGCGGAGAGCCGATTGATCGCTCGGCCCCGCGCGCGCTTCTTAATTACGAAATTGCCCTTTTGCGCTCCCAAAAGTGCGCGCGCGCACGTGTGTTTGGACGGGCGCCGAGTGGCGAGCTGATAAGTGGGCACACCGACGCGACACGCTGACGCGGAGCTTTTGCCGTCGTTGCCCGCTCTGCTACCGCGACCTTTTTCCCACCTTTTTCCCCTGGGCCCCGGGAAAACTGATGGATGCGCTGGATATGTTTGCTGGCAAAAGACCGATTCAATTATTAAAATGACGCTTTTTATATTCTATTCTGAGATCTTTGTGGTACCGAGTCCGTACTCAGAGAGTATAGTTACGTGCAGAATAGTTACTTAACCCTTGCCTATGTGTAATATAGAATACTGTACAAAGGAGGCTACTCAGTCTAACGCAAATCAAAAGAGACAGAGATAATATAGATATAAATATTGGAACAAAGGAATTGCCTTTATTTAATACATATCTTGCTTAGACATTTTATAATTTATCAAAATACACCTGAGCCCTCGATATATTGTTCGGGCCACTTTCTTGATTCGTACAGGTAACAATGTGACCATGGGACCTTGTAGCCATGAGATTTGTCTCTTATCCCTATTCCGTTGCTCTCGAAGAGTCTCGAGATTTTGTCGCGATAGCGCGTAATCTGTTTTGCTGCTCACATGGACTATTTACGCGACCTGTATATCCTTTACTTTATACCACCAAATTTTAGCTTAGTCTTATTAGTTAGAATAGAAAGCCAAAAAATTGAAGAATATTAATTTTTTTCACAAACTGGAGTATGTATTCATACAGTTTTATTCTTTATCCAAAACTCCATACATACTTTCTCGCGTTACTGGTCGGCATAATTTGCGTTTTACCTCCAGAGAGAAATTCCACGGCCTCGACAGTATACTATTACGTTTCCTCATTAAAACTAGGAATATAAACTAATTTAATTTATTAGGTAGTAATCTGAGTTGATAGAAATATTAAATAATCGTTAAATATAAGTAGAGCAGATCAATATTTAGTTTAGTTTAATGTACAACGAAATTGTGCTATCGGTATAAGCTCTTGATATTCAATGTTCAGATGATCAAGTTCTAGTAAATTTTTTATTAATATTGACGTCGATAGTATGAGTAACTAACGAAACGAGTGTATAATTTTATTCAAAAGTCAATTAATGATTAAATTTCTAAACATTTGACTACATTTTTATACTAGAGTACAGCTGAAGATAAATTAAAAAATTTAACTGCAATAAATGTTATAGCATTATATCACAAAAATTATGCTGTAGCAAAATCCTTGAAAACCATTAGCCTGTGGGGACGCACAAAGTTAAAGCTCGTCAAAAAATTTTAAGCATTTAATAGTAACGATCAAGTAGCGCACGATCGATTGCAAGCGTGTGGTGATGATAATAATAGGGGGAGAGACGGGAGAAAACTGGAAGGAGGACAATTACGGCGGCGCAGCGCATCACTGGGAGATACACGCGTAATCGAGCGAAGCACAGCTACCGCGAGTTTGACGGACGCGTGAGTCGCAAGATTATTAGAAGATAACCCGATTGTCTGAGCGATAGCTGTTACGTTGCGGTGCGAATTCGCGCTTCGCACCTTCTCTCCTGGCGAACACGCTCGAGTTCCACTGAATCGTGCGTCGGAGTGACGCCGTGTGCATTAATCAGCCGAATCGAGAAACTCGCTCTGTGTGTCGGTGTATGTATATGTATGTGTGTGAGGTAGCGATTGAATAATCGTGTATTCACAACTTCTTACCTTGGCCGCACATGGAGAATTTATTATGGATTTGCACTGCTGTATATTATAAATATGAAGTTCATAAAGACACTTTTTGCCGACTCGGTAAAAGAAGGGTCTATCGCAATTTTTCAGGTCAGAACGTTTATTTGATTTGTGTAAATTATAATTCTTGCTAACAAGGATACCTAAAAATAATATTTTACAGTATAATAATTTGGTGTTGAAAAAAAAAAGAAAAAATATGTGTTAGCGATATAAACTTTTTCCAAATCGAAAATTCACATAGAATTTTTTTATATACTGAACTGTCAGATGGAACAGTTTTCCAACAAGCCGATGACTTTATGATATCTTATTTCTGAAAGAGACGAAATCTGAATAATTAAAGGAGAAATAGATATGCGCTAGTGTTTTAATTTATAGCTAGAATCTAATATAAATGCATCCAAAAATATTAATGAATGCGTACTTTTAAGTGTTAGGAACAGCAAGCATACATATATGTATATGTAATGTTTCTTGAAGTTTTAGATTGAAATGTATTTTTTTTACAGTCAGCAAATCCACCTACTCAGCAATCTGCACATGTGTACACATGGACTGCGTAAACAGTAATACACAGCCTTATATCTTTGATAAAAGTAAGGAAAAAAGTCTCTCGCCGAAGTCAATCTCCAAATCGAAGAAAGGGAGAAGGAAGAAGAGAAAGAAATGAAAGGAAGAAGTCGGAGGCAATAAAAGTGCAGCCCCGCGTATCTCGGGCTCAACTTTAACATGCGAAAATTCGCTTTGCCTCATCTCGCGAAGTTCAATCTCGGCGGCGCTGCGCAGCAAAAGGGATTTCGAATCCAGAAGGTTCGCTGCGAGCGGAGCGCGGCGCAACGCAGAGCCATGCAGCGACAAGTTGAAAGCTCGCTCGCTCGCGCTATAGAGGAACACGGCCGCGGCGGTGGCGGCGGCTGCCAGTCAAAAATCCAGGCCCAGAAAATCATTCCGAGAGAGAGAGAGAGAGAGCCGAGCACAATGCCGCGACGCGACGTCGTCGAGATTGCTCTTTCACTTTTATCCAGCAATAAAACAATATCACGTCTAAAAGGGCAAATAAATTTATAGCCAATCTCGTCAACGTCGGGGGATCTAGTTCCTACAACGACGAGAAAGAGGCTTAGACCAACGAGAGAGAGAGAGAGAGAGAGAGAGAGAGAGAGAGAGCGTCGGCATAAAGTCGTAAAAGTCGACTTACGACGAGCCGTAACGCGACGAGACAACCGTACTACTCTTTCTTTCTCTCCCTTTTTGCTTTTTCCTTCCTCCTCTCCTCGGTTCTTATTCTTCGTTCTCGTCTCTCTTTTTTTTTGTAATTGATGATGTTCTGCGACTGGGTAAGAGTAAAACCCCGCGGCACTGACGAAACGATTTGCTTTACTTCTTTCGAGCTGCTCTCTCCTGCAGTCGCAGTTGATTATGCTTTAGAGACGCGCGCGCGCCACCGCGGGAAAAGAAACGGAGAGAAAATATTCGATAACGAAATTTTATGCACTTTTCCTTTAAAATGCGCCGTTTTATTCATTCTTCGTGTCTTCTAAACTAAATCATCATATTTTTGACAGTTTGATTCTACACATTCATTGACATATACATATAAGAGTACTTTAATTTTCTTTTTAATTATAAAATAATTTTTTATGGAAGTATATTATCATAGAATAATCTTGTTGGGCAAAAATTAGTTAAAGTTAGCCTAAAATGATTCATCAAACGCTCACGGTAGCTCGCCTCTGCATCTCGGCTAGTAATAACGCGAATTTTATATTGAAAACACTCGTTCGTTACCGCTACGAGGTAATGAAGATCGAGATAAAGACGGAGACGGAAGAGAGTATCAGCAGAGTGCGACGACGACGTTGGACGGATGGCAGGAGCTCTTTGAAGCGCGGCTACAAGTGCCGATCATATTTCGAGAGGATGGCGTGCAGCATTAACGCTCGGTAGTGGCGAGAGCTTCAAAAGCCTGGAAAAACGCGGATATGGTAGGAGATGACGTGTGCGCTGACAAAAGAGGTATAGATCCAGAATACGCAAACGCCATTGCGGACGCGATTGACGGTTGCGTGTCTGGAATGATAATACTTTGTGCAGCTCGCGAGAATAATCGGTGTATCAAGTGAATAATATACAAGTGCAGAATCGTCATCATGATTATAGACATCATTGCATAAATTAAAATAACAAAAAAAAACTTTCTGCGTGTTATAAAACAACCTATTCTTAATCTCGATGGTAATAAAGCATATTTGCATATCTCTCATTAATATTTCGTTTCTAGTCGCATCATTTAGGTATACTTGGCGCGCGCAACGTTATTGTTTGCTAATAGCTTCAACTCGAATATCCGATTCCGCTGGTTGGCTTTGGCGCTTATTTCAAAACATTTAATATTTACGTCTTTCGTATATATAACACTATAATGTCCATTCTATACTCGTCGCTAGTTGGTTCATTCGCGATCTTTGTAAAATCAGCGAAAAGCTCAAAGGGCCGCGCGAATGAATAAAAGATCGAAATCAGCAATAGCCGAGGGCCGGGATATCACATAAAAAGACGAGAAGGGAAGCGGAATTTAGGGTGTGCGGGGGCGTGCGGAGTATCGAAGGAGCTCGCTGGCCAGGCTTTAACGGTACGGTAAACCGGGCTGCGGCGCTGCGGCGCTGCGGTGATTAACCGCGTGGAGTAGAGAGAGAGCGAGAGAGAGAGAGAGAGAGAGAGAGAGAGAGATGTCGGACCCAGAACGAGCCGTTTCCTACGCTGGGAGCGCGAGCGAGCGAGCGGCACTTTTGACGATAATTTAGTGACTTTTCTTGCGGCCGAGGGATTATACGGCCGAGACGTATTGTATGGCTCTGGCGCGCGCGTCTTGCCCTCGGCGGCGCCGGAATTAAATTCGCGCGCGGGGCCTTGGCTGTATAGAGAGGATGCACGGCGGCGGAGGCCCTCTCTGGGGTCTGATTTGACGGACGGACGGGGGACGCGTTGCTGCCGGTTTTACGAGCGAGCGCAGGACCGCCTTAATAAAAATCGCTTTTAATTAGTGCGCCCAGACGTTAAGTGGACTTTACGCGGCGCGCGACCTTGCGCCCAACGACCGACTCCCGTTAATTGGACTCCCCCAGCAGGCCCACGCGCGCTTGCGCTATACCACGGAAACTCGAGGGCTTTCTCGTGTGGAACACGCCCTGCTTTCGTTCCCCTTTTTTCTTCACCAATGATAAATAAGACTTAAGGAATTTTTGCCTTTATCACTGCGGAGCTGCGGCTCTTACGTTGCACTGCGAACATCAGTTTAGGCTTTCGAACCAACGCTTCATTACATAGACGGACAAACTTTTCTGACTTTTTTATATAAGAAATATTGAGTGATAAGTTTCACTTTAAGGTAATATGCTTCGACGTCGCGTAATTATGACGCACTCTGCTGAAATCGGAAATCTGGAATTTGACCATTAAATTAGGTTTTTATAATTAAACAAAAGGTACTAAAACATCAAAATCGTTTGAATACGATACTCTATATCTCTCAACTGTAACATTTGTGACGATATCAAAGAAAATTTACACAATTAAACAGAGAGCTCGGTTACACATAACAAATTTCAAAATAGTATATGTAACGAATAAAGCTCTAAAGTTGATTATGTTTATGCAAAGAGAGCCTAAATAACAGATACCGAATCCACGAATTATTTTGGTTTAGCATATTAGCTGCTGGAAGCGACGATTAAAAGGCTTTCCACGTAAACGATTCGCACTATAGCTCGGCAATACCGCCTCACGATTAATCAACTATATTATTACAAATATTTTAATGATCGCCTACATTTTGAATAGCTGAATATATTGCATCCATTAATCCCAGCAAGCCCCGCGGGACAGATTAAACAATAAAAAGCGGCTCGCGCTCAGCAATGATTCATCGTTAAAGTGTATCAATAAAGAGAAAGAAGCAATCAATCTAGGCGAGGCGCGCGCAATCGAGCGCAGAAGCTCGCTGCACGTACGCGGCAGAGAAATCCGAAATTACTCCTCACTCGCGGCCGCCATAATTCGCCGCTTGTGTTCCTAATTTCTCTGCAGCAGGTAATAAGTATACGAGCGAGCGAGTGGTGATAAATATCGCGAAATGAGTATTATTGCCTTGCATTAGCGCGAGCAGCGTATCGCCTTGTGATTTATCATCCGCATCGGCAGCGCGCATTCTTCACCGCCGCCGAGTCGGAGGTATGCAGACGCGAGGTGCGACGTTCGACGATACACCCACGTCTACCATAAGCGACGCCTATATTGCCTTCTCGCCGTCGGATTGGAATTAATTTTTCCGCACATGTCTGAGAGATATTTTTAGATTTGACGGATGGGTTCAATTGGGGCTCTTCTATCGTGGCGCGTCTATTGGATTTGCGATATCTGTTGCGGTGCGAGTATTTACAGGAAAAGATTACAAGTTTTTAAAGCACGAGTAATCACTTTTTAATCCAAAACTCAATTAATTGAAAGAATGATTAAAATAATGAATTTTTTTTAATAATGTAATTATTCTCTACGTAAAAACTTTTTTATTAAGGCTCGGGAAGAAACCGAAAAAGATAGGCTTCCAAAAATTGCCTTATGTGGTTCAGACCGTCAAAACATGGTAAAACGTTTAAAGATTTTTTTGCGATTGCAAAATTCAAGATGGCGGATCGAGAATTAAATTGATTCATTTTGATTCATTCCGATGAAAATGCGTGTAGAGAGGTTTATATAAATGTGAGATACTAATACAATATCCAATTTTTAAAACGAATAGATACAAAAAACTACATAATGGTACATAGGATCCACCTAGCTATCCTATTATTTTATTCATTGGCGCGCAAATATTATTTCACAATAAAATGCGGTGTACATCGGCGCATTCCAAAGAAGCGCAACTCGTAGCTGACCATGCTTCAAAATGCAAGCGGGAGCAAACGCAGCACCTTTCTACCCGGCAACAGTCAAATTGCCGACTCCACACAAATCGCACTAGGCGATTTTTACCATTTCCACCATCTCTAACGAATCACAATAAAAGCAGCCCCATCGGGTCGCATCGAGGAGAACGGCCCAACATCTGAACGGAGAACGAGCCAACATCTGAACGAGAAACG
Source organism: Megastigmus dorsalis (assembly GCA_900490025.1). Taxonomy (NCBI): domain Eukaryota; kingdom Metazoa; phylum Arthropoda; class Insecta; order Hymenoptera; family Megastigmidae; genus Megastigmus; species Megastigmus dorsalis. The sequence goes on from UELU01142769.1 coordinate 24,279, forward strand.
ACTGACCAATCGCCGCGCAACGCAGTTAGAACCACTCGACGTATCGTGAATAAACTTAGAACAAAGTTCTCCAGTATTCGCGTCACTCTATTTATCCGCCCTCACAAATTCTTTTCCGGATTCAATTACCGGAAAGTCGGACGAAACAGAATCTACATAGAGAGAAAGAATCTCTCGTCACAGTTATCATACGTGACAATAACATAAAATGTATGTTTTCAATAATTATTTATCAATATATATGTATTTATAAAGTAATGTATACAGCTGGTAACATACATACATATTAACATATATTAACAAACAATAATATTGAAGCTATTTATATAATAAAAAGAGTAAATTTCTGAAGTTCGTCAAAAGCACAGTATAAATGTACATCAACACGGCAAGTGCTCTTAAAGAGAAAATAATTTACCTTTCATTTCATTTTTAGAATCATTTTATTTTCGTATGTCTCTTAGGATGACGGGGGACTTAAAGCATTTGAGGAAATATCCGCGGCAGCGCTGGCATCTATCGTCCAGGTTACGTCGCAACAAAACCTAACCTAAAAATAAGCGAGAGAAAGTTAAACGAGGCAAGCGGGGGTAGCAAACAATCAAGCGCCAGTAGCTCGCGAAATTGATACGAGAGCATAAAAACCTACGGAGCGATAAAGTTTATTCGTCCGGGTTGTAATCCCGCCCCTCATCTTCGCATCCGCGCGGCGCGCAGAAAAATAAATCCATAACCTTACTTCCCATCGCATCGCTTCGCTTCCTTCCTTTCTTCCATCCTTTTTTCACTCGCTTCTGCTGATATTATATCTATTCTACTTTCTCTTCGGCTCCGCTCCTTATTGGTGATTCAGGCCGTGCCGCCCTTGCCGTAAAGTAAAAAAAAATTATATTTTTCCTCTTCTGTTTTTTTCTTATTGGTTGCAATAGTTTTGAATTTAACAATTGAAAAAATACTGAAAGATCATTTTGTTTCAAGTATATTTTACAATGATTCAATAATTTTTGGTCTCTTTTTAATTGTATGTGTTTACACGATGGAGACATGAAGCCCAGTTTATAAATATAAAATTTGTAAGATAAATTGAATTTAAAAACATAAGTAAATTTATGATTTTATATTTTTTCCATTAAAAAATAAAACCATATTATAATAGCAAGATGTTATGATACTAGACTGCGATAAACTAATCAATTAGCATTACAAGTCACACATAAATTTTTAGAGTCAGAATAAAATGCATAAGTCATAGTTCGATCGTTGAAATTTACAACTTCCTTTTTTCCTCACATCTAGTGTTCTATAAAGCAAAAAAGAAGAGTATATAGTCGGCGAAGATTCACATCCAGCAAAAGTTTTCTCCAGTCGACAGTAGATAGTCTTTCAAAAAAACAATCGAAATTTATGCCGAAAGTTATTACGACTTCCGCGCGCGTCCAATTTCTTGGCCAATCGATTTCGCCTCCTCTTCATATAATTTTTCCCCAATACGAAACAGCCGCGTGCGTCCCCCATCTTCTTCCTCTTTCTTCTCGTTTTTATGTACAGCTTGAGCCGGCGGCAGCCGCGCGATGATATTCCGCGAGCGAGGAGGATTCCGGCTTCATTGTCTTTAAATGCGCGAAAGAGAAAAAAGGAAATCGTCGATATAACAGCGCCGAGTTTATGGACCCGCCCAATTCCTATTCATCATCCTCCGTAGGTTCGTTATTTCTTTTTTCTTTCCTCTAATAGAGAAACGTTGCATATACTGCATTTATAAGCTTTTTTGATCATTGAACGTCGAACATTTTTTTGCATAAGATACAGTTTTCTCAAATTATTCTTTAACTTTTTATTCATTCCTTATTTTTCGACTTTTGCATGAGTCTTGCAATGCTCGGTCTTGTTCTACTTACGCACAGCAACACAGTTCGCTCACGTTGGGGGGCGCATATAAAAGTGTCGTTTCCAATAAGAAATTTAATGAAAGCAAGAGGCGTGTAAATTAAGCAGGAAGAGTTAGGCGCACCAACTCAACAGATTACGCAACCCGCCTGCAATATGCTTTCGCTACTGTCGCACGATAATACTTTCCCAGGGCAGAGCGTAAAATACACGCGCGGCATCCGTTAAAAATTCAGCGCCACGAAGAGCAGATTCTTAAAATTTTCATCCTCGTAGATCAGGCCACTCTCGCTGCCATAATAATCATTCTCTCTCTCTCTCTCTCTCTCTCTCTCTCTCTCTCTCTCTCTCTTTGCTCCTTCCAGCGCTATCTGCGAGCTCGCAGACGCGGCTCTCCGTCATCGACTTCCGCTTTAACTGAATTAAGGCAATCGCCGAGGACGGAAAAATCGCCTAGTATATAGGGAAGGGAGGAGAAGGGAGAGAAAGTGACTAATGACGCGAATCCGTTATGCATGCGATCGTAAAAAATTTCGATGCTTTGAGCCAGCGCCAAATCGCGCCTAAATAAGGCACTTTTTCTTATTCTTCCTTCTCTCTGGTTTTTGCCCTTACTATATAGACGGAGAAAAATCGCTAGTTTAATGTCGGGCTGCAAAGGAGGGGGGAAGCGGCACAAATTTATTATATTTGCGCGAGACCGACCGACCGAGATATGCCCAAACTATATGCGGAGGGGTAAACGAATTATGCGTTTTACGCTGGAATTTGAAGGGGTCATTATTTTCGACTTGATGATGTGACTGATGCTATTAGGGGAGAATTGCTTATATATTAGCTAGCATATTTTTTTAGTTTGTGTGCGATTTTTATCGCGGGTTATGAAGCGAATATAAAAGATTCGTGCCGAGTATAATAAGTTGGACTAATATAGCATTTAAATGTACATTCGTGCTTTTTATTGTAAGACTTTTTTATATTATTTTTAATTGAATTAACTAATTATCCTATATGATACGCTGTCATACTGTATTATTAATCGTATGAAATATTTTTGGGATAATACAATTGAAATTGTAAATATAATAAAGACTTCGAAAATAGCAAAATTTTGATCATAATTTTGTAGAAAAAATTGGTAAAAAATAAAGAAATGTTTTTTCAACTAAACTTAAAACTCAGACCATAGGTGACTCTTGTCAAGAACAAATTGAACCCTGTAAAGTTAAAACTGCTTAAGTTTTAGTTCTGAAACCTTGTACAGAGAGAGAAAAAAGTGGATAAATAGTACTTTCATGACTCGGTAGAGTAAATTTGTATTTTAGGAAATGAAAATAGTTTTGGTAAAAGTGCCTCTTAGCAAAATAATACTAATTAAAATATTTATGTTTTTATAATTGTTTACATTTCTATCGAAAAAAAAAAGAAAATTTGATGTACGGTGTCCCCTCATAAATTGACGGAATATTGTCTCTAGCAAATTAAAAGAAAAAGCTGCAAATGCATTGCAAGATTCTCTGATTCGAAGTACACAATGAAAGAGTGTGGAAGTAGAACAGGCATTGAAAACTTGGTCGCTGAATATAAAAAGCTTCGTGTAAATAAGCAAGCAAGACAAGGCAAATCACACCCTCTCTCGTCAATCAGTATCAGCGTCTTAATACAAGATGGGCACCTTTGGAGCGACTGACGGGAAATGGACTACTGCTTTACACTGAATCGCATGACGCAGCGACGAGAAGCGGCACGGAATAACAGCTACGTATACCAACCGTGCAACGAATCGTCCTACGAGTCTCGCTTGCACGCAAACTTTTTACTCGCGATCATGCCGCTGGCACGTTAAGTGTGCACCTGCTTAGTGTTTCATCAATCTTTATTCCGTGTACGTGTGTGTATCGAACGCGGCTTGTTGCACTCGTAAAAGCTCAACACTGTATCAATGAGAATAAAGGAGCCGTTATATGCTTCATCTTTTTTTCCATCGATAATTCTTTTTTACGCTTACACTGCAATGACAAACACTTTTTTGCATGATACATCGTATTTGCGTCCTTAAGTGGATTAGAATGATATTGGATGCTATGAATTTCAGTTGATAATACTGTTATACAATGTCAGCAAAGAGGATGATATAACTATGCATGTGAGGTATAAATGAGATACTTTCCTTTCTCTCGCATTATTTGCATTTTGTAATAATAAAGTTGATGATTTGAACTATGTGCAGGCTTTCTCTGTAAACTATATATAGAAATAGTAAACAACAAGCTATTTACAACTTAAATTGAAGGGTTGCTTCGTCCATGCCTTTTATTTTCATTCCAATTTACAATTTTGCATTTTTGAACAATTGTTTGCAAGTCGCTGTCATTTGTTAAGCTAACGAAGTCCACATATCTCATGGCATATCGTTCCTAAAAAAAAGTAGATACGAAGTAGAAGAAAGAAGAGCGAGGAGTATAAGGTAAGTAAGTGGAGCGCAAGTGGAGCGAGAATCGCGTGTCGGTGGGCATTCAACGTGGATACGAGCTAATATATATATATATATATATATATATATATATCCGCGTCCAGTGGATATATAGCCCGCGGGGGCGAGTACGTGCGAGCTTAATGCATTATTTAGAACAATCTGCCCAGCTTAAGGACAGCAGCGGGCGTTTTCCATCCTCCTTAGTTGCGGTGAAAGGGTCGTCCCCGTTATACGTATCCTCCTCTCTGGCTCTTCCATCTAGCGGCTCCTGTATATACATATATATCCGTACGTGCGCGTGAGATATTGTTTATGTATGCGCTCGCTCCCCGGGATGTGAGCTCCGTATACCTCTGATACTCACGAGAAATTTAATTTACATTTAATTGCTATCTGCGAAAGTGCGAATGTAGTCGCGTGTATTCGTAAATTTCTGATGGCTGGCGCGTGATTTTGAGGACTGGATTTGGTGCTTTATGTGTCCTTGCGCAGAGAGAAGATGAAGGAGCTCGTCTTTCACTTTGAATTAAAATATCATATTTTAGCATTTTTATTTTATCTTTTAATACAATTTTATCCAATTTCTTTATGTTGGTAATATTTACTTTATTACTATAGTCCAAAAACTATAATTCATCTCCTCGATAATATTAATATCCGCACTAAACACTCGTTATAATTCATTTTAAACAATTGAAAACAAGTAGTAGTAGATAAAATGGTACTTCCATATGTTGCCAAATTTCCAACATTTTTAATTTTGACATTTTCGCGAATAACAAATAATGACGAAACGCATTTTAACGAATAACATCCCAAAATCTAGATAATTAAAAGCTCTTTCAAATGTATCTTTGGAAAAAAGAAGTTTCACCATTCCAAAGATTTCTCTATACGAGGAAGCAAAAATATGTTTTGTTTAACACAATGAAAGATAAATAGGCAAAAGTTCTGGTCTCCGTAGTCTCTTCTCCCGCTTCCCCCGGCCGCACGATAACCACGGTGCTGTTACACTTGACACGAGGATTTCTGAAGGAAAGAGAAAGAGTCACTGATGTGTCGTTTGACCGACAGCGGGCGAAAATTGTTTTCCCCCATACTGCGCAGCACTGCTATATTTTATTCACGCGGTCCTTTTGTCGGCGGACGCATGATGGTGTCACGCCTAAATAAAAGATTGCCGCGGTATAGCTCCCATATACAGTGAATTTCTTACATTTTCACTTCATTCCATACCCCCCACAAAATGTAAGAGTATATAATATTATAACGATCGCGATGCTCGTAATTTGTATAAGCCGCGCGATCAACAATCAGATATCGAGTAAGACTGTTTATCGCAGGCTTTTTAAAAAGAAAGCCGAAAGGTTAGGCTTATCTCGGGGCGCGCATTACGAGGTCGGCTGTTTATCATCCGCGACTATATAAGATATTCGTGGCGCGTGCGTTGTGCCCTATCGCAATGCCCAGCAGCGGATAAGGAACGCCGCGGCACACTTATATCAGCGGCATATCTTTCATTTTTACCGCCCCTCGCGCTCTGTGTATACACAAATATTTACCGCTTTGGAATGAGAATTTGTGCGCTATTATCATGTGGGCGTGCACGCGCGCGTCAAGTTTGGCGAATCGCCAATATGCTGCTACGTTTTCAATGTGATATCCTATATATTTCCTGTATAGAGCGATGACAAAATGGTTGTCCGAGCGTTGATAATAAGTTTTCATTTGCGGGCTTATATATAATTCGCAAGTAGGAAGTTATACAAAACGCCAAGTTATAAGTAAGTAACAATCATAAAACTTGTAACAAAGTCTCCGGGAATTCTTACCTCGGGGGGCCATTCTCTCTGCGAATGCGAGGACGACGACGACTGCACGCGCGGCGCCCGGCGCTTGTCTAAAAGTTAATTCCTTGTTTCGTCTTCTATTTCACCGAAAGCTGCTGCTGCCGTTTCCGCTCCGAGCGCTATCTCCATCGGTTTACTTTCTGTCCCTCTTAGTTACATTTATTTTCCCTTGAATTTTCTATCTCGTTTTCTCTCCGGCAAATTTGTGCGTCGGAAGACACTCAAGGAATTAAAACCTGCGTCTGGATTTAACAATCGCATCATTGCTTACAAATTGAGCGTAATTACTCATATACATATATAGATTGAAAGAAATTCCTTTCGTTTCTTAACTATACGTAATAAAGGACACAAAATATACTTATTGCATATATTTATGAAATTCTGTCAAAAGTGCATTATAAAATTTTTAATTCTTTACATTTATCCCCGTGCACAGGTATTTTTTTTGTACATAATATATTTGTTCATATCGTATACTTTTAGAGCCACGTGCGCCCTTTATCTTCATAGCAACAGACGGAAAATATATATATATATATTAGTCCTCTCGACAAGGTTCTTTGTTTCTCTTCTTCAAACCTAAGTGAGCTTGGAAAGTGCCTGCAAAATCGCGGTGCTCATATTCGGCAGCCTCGAGAAACCAGGTCGAAAGTATAAATACTGAATGTGAGCTCACTAGCCGTTAATTCGTAAATGATTCCGGGGGGCTAAACAGCAGTAGCGGCGAAGCGCGTGGCTTCCACTTTGGAAATTCAGCTAGTAGAGACAGGCCACGGTTCGGCGCGCGGAAAAGCGTCCAATGGGGAAACTCGGAGGCATACAGCGAGGAGGACAATCGGGACAGGTGATTGTTACACACACACACAGAGCCGCTGCCAGACGGCTCACATCTCCGGATGCTTCTTCACTTTTGACGCTTAGATCGGTGCGCGCACGCGTATATATATAAGGGAGCCTCGACCGCGAGAGAGTTTCCTATACGGTCTCTCTCTCAGTCTCAGTCTTAGTCTTAGTCTTGCAGCCGCGAGAGCGGGAGAAAGAGCCGAGGTCTATATATATGTATATATATATAGGTATAAAGAGATGCGATGGAGAGTCACGTCTCGCAGGAAGCCTCCGGAGTCGCTCTAATTAAATTACTTAAGCGTACGTGTATCTAGGAGGCGCAGGCAGCTACGCACGCGGCGGGACAAAGAGGAAGCGGTAAAGGGAGCTCGCAGATGTGTGTTTGCGTGTGTGCGCGTGTGCGTGTGCCCATGTACGAGTGTGCGTCGGCGGCGGCTGGTGCTGCTGCGCGCGGGTGTATCTGGGGAGCGTTTTACCTCTCAAGTGCCTTCGATTTCGCCGGCTGCATGTGTGGTGCCGGTGGCCCGCGCGACGACGAGGCTGCATTTGCCATAGCGGCTGCAAGAAACTCTCTCCCTCTCTCTCTCTCAGCGCGTCTGTGCGTGTGCGTGTGCGCGCGCGTATGTAAGAGAGAGATAAAGAGATAGAGAGAGAGTGAGAGAGGAAGTTGAAATTTGCAGGAGAGCTGGCAACCTCTTTGGATATTAAATGAGCGAGCGAGCCCAAGTGTACAGGTTGCGCCTTTGCGGAGCGACGACTATGAATATGTCGACGGCGCGACCTCTCTGGTGCTTTTGAGCTACCGGTATACTGCCACTTCGCTGGCGTGTAGCAGCACCGGATCCGTCTAGGCGTCGCGATTCCTCATTTTCCTTATGCCTTTTTCATCCCGTGTAAAGCAATGATTAGCTCAGCTAACGCGATTAAGCAATATGTGACGCAATATCCATAGTGCGAGGATTTTTGTTTCGAGTATTCGCTGCCTATAGCGCGCGCGCGGTGCTTTAATCGAGCACGAATTTTTGTTATTAATTTACTTAATTGCCTTTTCCGATCACTCGCATTAATTAGAGCAATAAAGCCGCGGGAATTAAATTGGGACACATACGTATATATATATATATATATGTGTGTGTGTGTGTGTGTGTGTGTGTGTGTGTGTGTTTGTGTGAGCTTGTGCGTGTATGGAAGCGCAATAAAACACAATATACCATGTTAATATATAACATTTTAAATTAATTGAAAGACATAAAGAAATCGTTCGAAAATAAAATTGGATTGCGCGCCGACAGTATTTGTTTCTGGATATATATTGCTCGCGCATTTTTTGTCGTTATAACGCGGGAGAATTCGCTCGCAATCAATGTGATTTTCACGTTTATGAGAGCTGCTACCGGAATAAAAGCGAACGTACGTCAAAGTGATTAGATTCGCGTGTGAGTTATGCGAGTAGCGCTTGACTGTAATCAATAACAGATGATACATATGATGGGCGAACCTCGTGCGGATATCTAAATTCTATACTGTCTAAATTTATCAGAGTCCAAGTACCACGACTATTATTCTGTATTCCATAATAGAATAATGGCTATGACGATGATGTCTATTGAATTTAATTAAAATAAATGTCTCTATATATAAGTAAAGTAGAAATATCCGTGATTGGTCAGTTTCGACTGTAATTGAATTATTTTATTTATGATTAATGGGTCATCTCCCAAAAATAATTCACAGGCTGTCATTTGTATAAAGTATAATTTTCAAAATATGTAATAATAAGTGTCGATGAATCTATTGTTATTCTATTAATTATTGTTGACTTATTCAATAGCACTCAATAAAATCTACTGATAGATAAAGAAAGATTATAACCTTATGCTATATGAAAACTATCATTTATCACATAATCCAAAAGGAAGTTCAACAACATATCGACTGATCGCGATTTCATAGTCGAAACAGGGATCTCGAGAAATATCGAGCTACAAACGTGTGCGTCTAAATGCAAAACAAAAGGCGGATTTCTCAGAGGGGAGAGAAGAAGACACTTGGTAGAGTGTACCTATACGGGGACTGATGACCGAGAGGCTAGTCCTCGCATGCGTTCAGCGTTCAGCGGACTTGATGTCGCTTTAAGCATTTTATCCACGAACCCTGTATATCGGTCTGCCCAAGAATACTTATGAAGCGGCCGCCTGCAATCATCTTATATATCTTAGCTATTGCGTAGAGATTAAATTCCTATCTGTACACGCGTGAAGGATAAAGCGCGTCATTGCTGAATATACGGCTATCTATACTTTTTGTTTTCCTATATATAAGAGAGGCAATAGTTTTTAGGGATGGTTTTTGTTGAAATTTTTGGTTATAGAGGGGTTGTTAGTGTAAAAAAATATTTGGAATTTGAATTTTAATCGTTGACACTTTTTGATCGGAATTTTGCATTTTATGATAAATCCAGATATATATATACATATAGGCACTCTTGAATTGAAATTTTGTACAATAGTAAAGCCTATGTACGTTGTATTTAGGCTCTTAGCTATAGAAATATTCACAGTCAATCAAATATAATTGTTCAAACGTCGATTCTTTCATCCTCTTATGGTATCTGCAGAGCTTAAACATATATAACGCTATATTTGATCAAATAGTAACAGAGATCATATTAATGAGTGATAAAGGCTTATTTTAATTTAAACATTATTTCGAGTTTAATCTTAAAAGCCTGAATAAGAAACAATTTCTTGCATAGGCAGCATTTTCCTTGATTAAAAATAAAGATTTCTATATTTTTTTTTGCTCAATGTCAAACATATCATGATGCAGCAATAATGTCTTCTAGATTATATTTTACGTACGAATATTTAAATACATCATTTGCACCTATTAGAAGACAAAAAACATAAACAATTTATAATTCGTACATAGTTAATGAACCGAGTGTCGGACGCACCTGCTATATATAACAATATCATCGCATATAATCGAGCCGCTCGCTCAAACATATTCACTCTCCACTCGTGCGATTCGACGATTATAGGGCATAGCTATCTTCCCTAAACGCAGGAGAGGTTCGCGTTCGGAACTCAAGCTTGGAC